>JAGFZM010000224.1:13214-26096 GCA_017657215.1 Limnothrissa miodon
GGGTGTTGGTGGTTTCAGCCGGCAGCTGAGACACATAAATAGGCGCACAGTAAATCTGGGCACTTAGAGGCAGGAAGGGTCTCCCGTATATTTCTTTAGCCTGATCCAGAGGAAAGTGCATCTGTGATGGGGAAATCGATTTCATTTAGGGGATCTCATCAAGTGGGCTTTCATGTTGACAGCCGGCAACAAAGGGACACAGACGACCAGGTAACAAGAGGGCTGTGACCAGCAGGAGAGGCTTTTCATCATGAGGGGACGTGAAGGCACCCATTACAAAGCCTCACTTTGCTGATGCCCTTTGCAGTTGGAGTGTTTACTTTAGATTGTTCATTGTGGGTTCTTGGGTAAATTTGGTGTGTTGTGTGTTGTATTGTCAGTTGTGTTTTCTTTGTTGTGATGTCTGTCTTGTGTTGAAGTTGTCTTTTCTCTCCTCTTTGTGTGTATAAAACTGTAATCACACAGTATGTGTAATAGCGAGCTAAGCTGATATTGGGCAGAAGACCAACAAAGGCCCATTTTATATTTAGTCCAAAAATGTACTGTAATAACTACATAGGGACTTTTAATCTGTCATCACGACAACATGTGGAAACTGCCTGTAGGTCTGCAACAGATTACTATCGGAGTATAGATCTTATATACTTTTTTCTTGAGTTTCGATAGAACAATGAGTTGTCATTAGCAAACGAGTGTTGGCCATGCTTGATATCTTCTGGAGCTCAGACAAAATTATGTTAATAACAGCAAGGTCACTGTCTCCATTACAAAATTACATACGTGTGCCGCCCAGGATGAAATGGTTTGCTGTATGACCAAACGAATTAATGAGTGTGTGGGGTGGAAAAATGCCATTAATACCTTTCCACCCTCACACCAACACACACACACACACACTCACAGACACACACACACACACAGGTCGACATCCTGGAGCTTTAAGGGTG
Source organism: Limnothrissa miodon (assembly GCA_017657215.1). Lineage (NCBI taxonomy): Eukaryota > Metazoa > Chordata > Actinopteri > Clupeiformes > Clupeidae > Limnothrissa > Limnothrissa miodon. Next base: position 14,162 of record JAGFZM010000224.1, read on the forward strand.
GTGCTATTGTGCAAGTGTTCACATGCAAAGGGATGGCTGGATGGATGTGTGCCCTTTGCTTGGGGAGAGGGGCAGGGCAAGCCAATCAGAGAGTAATCGGGAGGACTGATATGGCTCTCATTACAATCAGACACAGACACTTGAGAGGAAGCGCTAGAGGAAGACAGAGAGAGAGAGAAGGGGGATATGCAATTATGGCCAAATCTGTCAAACCAAAACACAAGAGAATAAGCCAGTGCCTTTAAGTCAGCATGGGGCTGCAAATCACAGAAAGAAAAAAAAAGCTCTATGTCTTCTGTTTTTACATCAGGTCTGTGGAACTGTCTTGCAAAATGAAGATAGTGAGAGAGAACAAGAGAGGAAGAGAGAGATAGAAATAGAGAGTGTGAGATGGATAAGTGATCATTATGTATTCAGAGTATTGCACAGCTATGCAGTCTCTCTCTATATTTCTGGTTTGCTCATGCAGGCTACGTTTCATTATGCTCTGAGAAAATTGCTCTTTAAATCAAGTTGTATATGTTAAACAAAGGCATAACACCAAGCTGTGTTGCTACGTAGCTAATTGCAGAGGCACCCAATTCAGCCAGCCTCAGGGAAACATTTCAAGCAACCTGTTTCATTAAGTATGAAATCATGCAGACACATATTAAAAATATTAATTTTGTGCAATTAAGTTTTTTAACCTCAGGTTGACTCCTGAAAATAGGGCCGTGTCAAAAGCGATGACAGCAATGCACTACAACAGCATCTACTCTTTTAAAGATTGGATGCCACCAACAAGATGATATCTACTGATACAGATTTCTGAGTTCATCCATGTTCATTTATTACATTTATTGAATAAAAGCAGTGTAGGGTTAAAATAAAGTACTGAGATTGTGTGTCAGTCTTTAAGATGCTCACATTCAACTAGAAGTAGAAGAGAATGATTGTCCAATAGTAAATGTGCAAACGATCACAGGCAAATTGTTTTTGTGTCTCAGTAGGTGTTACACCACACAGGGGTGGTCGATTGCTTCTTGAGCTCTAAGTGCTACTAAAACTTAAGGGGGCACCGTGGCTCAGAGGACCAGGGTGTCATACCATTAACCTGGGTTTGAGTCTGACCCGAGGTAATTTCCTGATCCTTTCCAGATCTCTCACCTGTCTGCTATCAAAACAAACCACTAATCTTTAAAAAAGTCAGTGTTTTCACCAGTTATTTCTCAAATTCTGTGTCTGACTTGTCTGCCTTCCGGGGGACGGGGAACGGTCACGAACATGGAGGGGGAGAATATCCCTTGAACCAAAGAGCTAATGCTTATGTGTTATGAGCCTATATCCCCTACATGTCTACCAAATTGCCTGCTGCTTTAGTATCCACATTCATTGACAGATTTGAGGGAAAAAAATGCCCATTATTTTTTTGTCTCACATTATGTGATGTTGCACCATAAATGGGTGATTGAGTTGGTTGACTCATTGACACCTACAGACACCAAAACAGCTTATGCTGCTTTGACCCCTCTATGGAGCACTTAGCCTCATAGCTAGGATCTGCTCATACTGTAATACCACTCTCCTAATTGTTGTTTGTTAAGGATGATGATAGCACTGCTTGTTCTTTATCTATTATTAATATACAAACCACAAGAAAGCTATCAAAGGCTCTATTCAAATGTAAAACACATCTCACCACTAAAGAACAGAAGTGGTAAAACTGGATGGCAGAAAATCTCAAGGTGTTCTTCAGTGCCAACCAGACCTCAGTGATGCCCTCATATTGACGTGGCTGACAGCCTTGAGATGCAAATTGATGACCAGTGTGTTTGAGGCACTGAAGCATGCACTGCAAATAAGCACTTCCCACTGACACATCATTGGAGCTAGCTACAGCTGACCTCTACACTTTCCTTTGAAGGAAAGAGAGAAACAGCGGCAAAGAACACCACACCTGAAAGGCTATTTGGCAGAATTCAAGTTATGTCAAGAAATCAAAAACAGTGCCCTTGCTGAGTGTCCTTTTGAAATAGCTGTCCTTTTCTACAACTATTAGAAACCAAGGATTCTTTTTTATGTCTTTGCAGGTCTGACACGTCTGTCTCTCTCCCTCCCGACGTCAGTGAGAGGAAAGTGGAGTCCAGGGAGATGGCAGCAGATGCCAAACAGCAGAACGGACGTGCCAAAAAGAGAGGCCGTAAGCACCACAGTCACCACCGCACACACAGGTGAGGTCCCACTGCACTTTCTCACTGCACAAGACTCTTCCAGCTTTCTTGTGGCCTGACTGCACACATGGTGGATAGTACATCTGATACAACTTCAGATGGGATGTTGATGAGATAGGCCTTGGGATTGAGTAAGTTGGGACTAAATGCCTCAATGTTTAGTCTGCAAGATCTACATCTACAGGTATAGGCTTTAAAACTGCATTGGTTGATTTTACCTGATTCCCTGAAGGGTATGAAAAATATTGCATCCTCTGTTCCTGTCTGTTTGAATAAAACAATGAATCTTGATTTTTGAATTAAAAAAATGCACCAAGAGTACATCAGCATAAACCACATATTAATCAACATATTGAAAGTCTCAGACCTTCAGACCTTATTTTGTGTGTGTGTGTGTGTGAGTGCCTGGCTCGACTGAAACTAGCTGGCTGAGAATTGCTTACTGTATGCTAAATGCATCCCAGAAGTGCCTAAAAGTATAATTGTACATTGTCCATCCATATCCTTAAGGGACCTTTATTTGAATTTTAGCTGTTAGAAGTTCTGAGCAAAAGCACTGGAAAGTTATTTGGCATTAGGAACTAAAAGAAAGGCATAAAGGTCAGGAATAAAATTACTTCTTTCAAAGTTATAGAATTGTTTGATCATTTTATTTTTTTTTTACCAAACAACCCAGCCCTGTAAAAAAATGCCAGCAATCTTCATTTTTCAAAAGAAAGAAAGAAAGAAAAAAAAAACAATCACACATGCACTTTGATATTTAGGTCACGCTGCAAAAAAAGCGTGAGGGGAGAGAAACTGCATCTGTTCTGAACAGAATGTAAACAGTCTTATCAGCTTGGCACAGTGTAAACATAAAGGTGATGTTGAGAATTTAAAGAGGAGCTGAGCTGGGCCTCCTCACCTCCTCTGCACAGGTTAGCACACAGCCAGGAGATCAAGCCTCATGTTGTTGTTCCCCAGCAATGTGGTTCCTCTCATACCTTCAAAGTGTGTGCCATAAACAGGCCCAGCTGGAAGCCGCTTTGGATATGTAAAAAGCACATACACACACACACACATGCACACATTCCCCTGCTGACATACTGTATACCCTTGTACACTTGCAGGCGTGTGATCACCATCTGAAGAGCTTATCAGCATCTTGAGCTCCAACATGGCACATCAAAACCTTTTAATATGCAGTCTATAAGTCAGACTACATCAAAACCTTTTATATGCGGTCTATAATCAAACCACATTTGGATTGAAGGGAAGATAGACAGACATGCCTAAGGACAGGCAACTATTTACATGCATCAATCACATTTTATCCATCAAGGATTTCTATTTAACTCGGTCTACTGTTGATGTTGATTACAGCCTTGAAACCCAGTACGTTTTAAGGCTGTAAGTATGTGTTTTTTCTCGTATGTGTTTTTTCTCTTATGGGTCAGGGCTTGTCCACTCTCACTCTGTTCGCCCTTCACCTTCATATGTGACAGCTGAAGTAATGCCTGCCATTAGAGGCATTTTTGCCACAGCTTTGACCGCAAGGTCACAGTGGTCGGTCAGAGAGAGAGAGATATGGACAGCTGAAAGCTATTCGTATACGAAAGCACACACAGATCAGTGATGCTGAACATGCTGGTACCTCAGAGAAAGCATTGATTTCCACAGTGACCTACACAGAGCAGCACATTATTTTTAATTATGTTAATTACAGAATTAAAAGAAAAAAAAATCATGGCAGTGTCATGCTTCTTTATTCTTTTTTAGAAACCATATGTTCATGGCTGCCCACTACATGTGAAACATACAGTTTTACTATGAATAATAAACACATGTTAAAAATAATGTCCATCAGTGTGTGTTTACTGTATGTAGAGGGATAATGGATGAGGCGGATGCAAAGAACGCCATGACACTGTAAGCCGTAATGGTGTTTTCCTCCGCCAAGTCCATTATTCTACATCATCTGGACACCTTGAAGGTAGTTATTCCACTTAGCACACAGTTGCAACTGTAAATAGTTAATACTGTAAGTGTTTGAAACCAAAGAAACATGAAGTTCAGTTTTAAAAGTAGCTAACCTGTTAAACTGCTGTACTTTTTTTTTCTTTGGTTACTGACCACAGTGAGCTTGTTGACAGCTGATTCTGTTGTAGAGCTATTGTCTATTGTTAACTATGGTTATCAAAAGCACTGATATGGTAAGTTGATTATCTGCTTTATTAACATAGAGCAGAGCATTCCACTGTTAAATCTCATGATTATACCTTTGGTTGTCACAGATGAAAAACTATAACACATACCAATATTATGGAATTAAACAATGTTACGATGCATTCAGAGTGAGACTGAATTGACAGTACACACTGTGTCCAGATTCCCTACAAAGTGGTGTCATTTGAGTTTTGAGAATTTAAATGAGCCTAAATAAGGATAGTAACTTTTCTACCATACAGTCCTAATTGTACACGAGTCCTTTGTAAAAATAAAATTTGTATAATAAAAATTGGGGGGCGACTTTCAGTTAAAAATGAAAATCTGTCAAGCCATATGCAGTCCATGGCAGCCTTTGCTACTTCTTGAGAACACTTGAATGTAGGCTACAGCATCTTCCTCAAGGCTCTTTGATTGATGTCAGAAAGAGACCCCACTTGAACCAGAGGCCTCTGTGTCTATTTACATCCAGAACTAATCATCAAGCCTCTTGACATGAAGTCTGTAATATTGGCTGTGGTATTCGTAGTGATATTCTGGAGTATTGAATAGTTATATACTTATAGCACTGTTGTTCAAGGTCACCAAGTGCTGTTTGTGGGAAAAAACAAAAGTATTTTTTTCTTTCCAATTGCACTCAGTCACCTCAAACAACAGGGCTAAGAGTTTATATGCAGTAGTGTGGAATATCATTTTAAGGTCACAAATATAGTCCACCAACCAATTTGTTCTGATGCTTGAAAGAGAGTTTCAAAATGTCTGGCATAGCCATAAAAACAAGGAAAGAAATTATGAGAAATTATTAATGTGGTCTGGGTAATAACCAAATGTCATTTGGCATGGATTTGGGTATATTTTAATTGAACACTTCAGAAACAGGGACTTCTACTTTAAAATTATTGCTTGTTTAACTCAGTTCTATTGGGATTAAAAATTATTTAAAAAATAGCCTTTTTTAACACCATTTATATTACAGTCATTCTTAGTAACCAAACATTACATATATTTACATTTTCTTTTCTTAAAGGAACACCAAAGTGATGTATCTTTTATGTCTCTCTGATTGTGTTTAGTGTTTTCGATTATTAAGTTGTTTGTCTCATTGTGTGTTGTAGGTTTTTGCTGTGTTAAGAGTTTAGAATAAACTATTTTAAGTCAAGGTTAATGCTTGTTAGCCGTTAAAAATACTGTATTGCAAATGAGAGTAGATCTTCACACAGAGGTGTGAAAACAGCAGGGCTGGATGAAGGAGCCCCGGCACCAGTCGAGTGATCACACAGCACAGGGGAGTTAGGTTTGTACCAGGGGCTGTTTAGGATGACCAACCGCCTAATGAGTTTTCTAATTAGCAAGAGGAGTCTGGACTTTGTCTCTAATCAGCTTTAATGTATTTCAGCCATCGGTGGTCCCACATGCTCTTTCCTCGTCCGCCGCCATCAGCCCTTAAACACTCAACACAGACAAGGACTCAGACCCGACTGAAAGCCCTTTCTCTCTTGGGTAGAAGATAGGTTATGATCTTTTCAACAGGCTCATATTGCTCATGTTCATCCCAGTCGGTGTTCAAGATAAATCTCTTTTTTTCTACAGTCACCTGGACAATGCTGGTTTCTCAGAATTTTATGAGGAATTTGTTTTTGGTCACAACTGACACATTGAATCCACAGCTCAACATCCATGTTCAAAAGCTCTTATAGCCCTCTACCTTAAAAATATCACCCAATCAGTGCATTATTTAACTCATACTTGTAGTGCCTTTTGAGCAGAAATTGGTCATTACCTCTCCTTTTGATCTGTTTGGCGAGAAAATGCAAGAATGGAAAAGCTCATAGCAACACTGACTGATGGCCTTTGAGACTTTAATGTGAAGGTTATCCTGAAAAACATCATAAGTGAGATGGCTGGCGAATTTCAGAGGATTAGAGAGATGAAAGGGCAGCATTTGATCCACGGCGACATTTTTCTCTGTCAGATGCTGCTTGCGCTCCTTTGTGCTGATTATAAATCCCCGTCCACATTCAGCCCACAGACTTGCTTAGGAGAGATTCGCAACCAACTCAATTAGCTTGGCGGAGGCGCGCTAAATTGCAGAGAACAAGAGGGCATTCGCCTGTCTGACCTCTGTGTTTTATTTAAATTTACACACACGCTTACATCCCGGCCACACACACTAGTGCCTCTGGTTGGCGCTCCAACTGATAATGGCTTTGAGGTTACATACACTTAGATGAAAGAAACAACAGTTTAAAACAAAGGAATACAAATTATGACATGTACCCTGACAGCCAAAACATGGCCTTAAACACAAGCATATGTCATTAAACCCTTCAGTTGCTTGAAGCTGTAGAGCTATACTATTATGCTCTATAGTGTACAGAACTAGTGATGAACAGCAAGGGTAAATGTGTTCTAAACCTGATCAAGTCCATCAATCAGTCAGAGAAAAGGTGAAGACCATTACAATCAAGCTTCTTGCTGATCCATAGTGCTAATCAAATCTGATTGGCTGATTTTTATTGCCACTCAGTAATTATGGTCATATGCGGCTCATCAGGGTAACCCATCTAGATGTCTGCAAAAGGTGCAGGGATGTCACAGCCAATTAGCTTCTGAGACGTCTGCGACATTAAGGGACTCAGGGGCAGATCCGCACCAGCCCTGGCCCAGACCTGACATGGACCATGGGAGACCACCATAGGTCATAAAGCAGAGACGCATGAAATGGCCTGATTTAAAGAGCATGGGCAATTAAACCTCTCATAATATGGGCACGGAACAAAGAGAACACACTAGACGCTGCAGTCTTTTTTCAGATGGCTGTGCAAATTCTCTGTGTTAATATAGTACACGACTTTCACAAGGGCCACATGGGTGAGGCCTGGCTAACAGTGCAGAGCAACATTAAGGTTGCATAGCCATCCAAGCATCTCCTCTACTAATGAAGGTGGAATAGGGATCATTAAAAAATATAGTTGATATTTAAGGTCAGGTTCAGGGTTGATAGCAGTCTTCACTATGCTACATTAGGATGAATATAAAAACTACTTCATGTTTCATGTGAAACATTTTTGTTTTGTGAAGTTCTGTTACATGTTTAATCAGAAACATATTTGAATTTTGTGTTAGACAGATGTTTGGATTTAAAGGCTGCCCTCACAACTAATGCAGGTGGACGCAGTAGCTTCGAGACCCTGCCTGCACTTAAGGTTCTAGAAAGAGAGATTTAATCGCAAAAACCCTTTGTATAAGCGTGGACATGCCTCCACTTTTGATGTTCTGTTACTTTGATTCCGTTAATTACTTAGGACTCTTGTGTACACGCGTGTCGGAAATGTCAGTGCCTATGGGCAAAGGCTTTTACACAGCTCTGTGTTGTCATGAAACTAGACTGGATTCCTATAATGTGTATCTTAATGCGTCCGTGGTCAGTCCAACCATGACGGAGTAACCAGTAAACATTATACATAGCTCTGTAAGCTCTATTAATAGTTGCAACATGAAAGACTGTTAGCATGCTTTGCCGTCAATTATCAAAGTTATTCACAGCTAATCCTTCATTGGTTTCACATATCCTGTACAAAACACACATTAGCAGAGCATGTTTACATGTATAGGCTACAGGCAGTGAAAATAGCACTCAAAAAGCATTTCAATTTTGTAATGCATTCATATCAACGTGATATTTTCTCTAAATAACACTGTATCAATCAGTCTCAAATAAAATCAGCGCTGTTTCCCTGTGGCTTGGCAGCCTCTCTTTTGCTTTGATGTGATGCCCTGATGGGGGGCTGAGAACATGTCTGGGAGCATTAAAAAGCTTCTCAGGTAATATCAAATCAATTTCACAATAACATTCCTCTGGATAGTTTGTGAAGGTCAAATTGCCCTCCCTATCCTATCTTCCCCCCACACACGTTAGCACAAAATCATTACAAGCCATTTACACATACACACACACACACACACACACACACACACACACACACACTCACTCACTCACACACACACACACACACACACGCATGCGCACATACACATTTACAAAAATCCAGCACTGTCTCTACCTATGGCATTAAATTTGTCCTATTATTCTTCACAGTATAAATTGATTCTATATAGTGTGCTGTGTAGCCAATATGAACTGCATGTTTTGTCTGTAGGTACTGTACCGCATTTACCTCTTGACTAATGTGTAGAAAAGCTGAGCTCGTTATAACCTGTCAGTGTATTTTTCCCCTGCCAGTGTTGACAGCATTTAGCAGCGTATTTATGTCTGTGCCAGAGTGCTGCTGTAGAGATGCAGGCTTGACGCCTACCTCATGGAAGCCCTCTAATTTAATCTCCGCCAAACACCCTCTCCAGTTTTAGTGATAGTGCTCATTTTAGACCTCATTACTGTGCCAGCGATGCCAGGGGCGGAGCCAGACTTTTTTTACATGGGGTGGCCAAAGGGTGGCCAGGGATATTGAAGGGGTGGCCATGCTGTAACCAATTAAAGTGGGGGATCCCGCAAAAAAATAGCTAGATTTTGTCTGAATTGTGAACGGAAAGGACTACTTTGTGAAAGCCACTGTCACTGTTAGCAAAGTGAGAAAACTTGTCCAAAGACATTATGGAGAAATAACTTACCTCCAAATCGCACTGACCCATACTTCACTGGGAGGTAGTATTGTCCGACTTCAATATAATTGACTCCAACAGCTGCTGCTATCAGAGGCACGTTTGTTTGAAATGTGTATGTTTGCTACAGCAAAATGCGTCCCAGCGGGAAACAAATAGGCGGAACTAAAAAATATTGCGGAACAACCATTCTGTGGGACCATCCCTGGCCACCCTGTAGCTCCGCCCCTGAGCAATGCCACCCAAATGAATTGCTGAATGTCCCCTCCTCCCCTCTAAATCTCTCTCTCTCTCTCTCTCTCTCTCTCTCTCTCTATCTCTGTCTCTCACTCTACTCCTCTGTATTTCTCTTCCTCACCTTATCCTTCACTTTCACTCTGTCTACCTGAGAGGCCAATTTAATAGGGCTAAGAAGAGAAAGGCAGGCATATTACCCATTGGCAGAGGACTCTTCAGTATGTGGTCATTCTATAAGCATCAAATAGGCCTATACCTTTAAAAGCTGCCTCAGCAGTCTTAGAGCAATGAAGTGAGCTTACAGTACCTGCATCATAAACCAAAGATGAATGCAAAGGTAGAACAGCATTACATACAAAACAGGGCTGTGCATAATGTCGATAATAACGTTTGAAGAGTAGCATGGTTTTGAAGCTCTAGAGTCTGAACAGCATATAAGCGTGCATAAACTAGTTGCTTTCCTTGAGTTCCCTTTAAAAAGAAATTCATTCAAAAAGTTCATACACTTCATGAGTTCATGGCATTGCTTAAACTAATTAATCTCAGATGTGTCATGCACTTTTTGGGTAGGCTTTAACCTTTAACTGAGATTAAATTTATTTTTAACATCTTATTTTTTTTAATAACATGACACATGCCTGATGTATAAATCCAGTTTGAGGTTGCATTGTTTGAATTTGGGATTGCATCGCTTAAAGCATGCAAGTATACTTACTGTAGCAATTGCACTTTGATTTTAAAAGCCACAACATCCTGCAGCCCACAATCAATGTGCCTTCCTTTCTTCTCTTCCTCTGCCAGTGGATCTTTTGATGGCGACCTTTGCCCCCGGCCTAAGAGAAAGAAAAAGAAGAAGAAGTCAGAGCGCAAGAGGAGGCGGGAGAGGTCAGTGCAGGAGATGAATGGATGCTCACGGAGGTGACAGTGTCTAACCAGCCGCTGTGGAAGTCTTTGAATTTCATTTCCAGATCTAATGGGCTTGAAAGAAAATAAAAAACACCAGCACTCAAACTTAGTAGCACTACAGGGGCTATCTCTGCAATCAAATCACAAATCACACATTTGAGAGCAGAGGTTAGATACATGATAGCATTTATTTATTGTTGTTGTTTACACAGGGCCCCATCCTACAGTCCCTCACCAGTGAGGAGGAAGAAGAAGAAGAAGAAGAAAAAGAGCTCCAAGAAGAGGAAGCAGCACAGGTAAGCAGCACTGGGGTGGAGGACATCGGCTGGACAGTGTTCACCATTACAGTTTGCAAGAGTCTTTGCAAGTTTGCAAGCTTTAATACTACTAAGGAAGAGTATATGAAAAAAACAAAGCCATTTAAATTTGAATTGTTGGATTGGTGCCAGCAGGTTTATCTTGCTGAATACTTCTGTGAGTGTTGTAAAACAACCCTGTGGTCAAAATGTATTTGTGTTTCATCTCCTAGGACTGCATCAAAAAAGAGAAGGCACAGGTATGTTTCTGTTACTTTTTTGCAGAGGATACTATTATATACATAGTCTCATGATGCAATACCATCTATGATAAAGAAGATATTAACTCTAAACATGTTCTGTTGATTTTGCAGCTCTTCCACCCCCAGACGTAAGAGGAAGGAGGAGAGAAAGCACAAGAAAAGGTTTGTGGAGACAACTTCCACCACCTTTTTTGGAGTTTGGCTGACTTGTGGCAGTAGTCAGTCTATTTGGAGCTAAAGGTGCTCTATGAGATGCTGCATGATTTTAGTTTAATAATATACTGATTCTATACCCTGATGTTGATATACTAGTAATTTCAAATTTATCCTACAAGCCCCTGTGTTGTCTTTCGAGACCATTTTTGACAATGTTTTCAGGTGGCAGAAGGCTAGCTGATCAAGGAGAGATGCCTACGATTTAAGACAAAAATAAAACTGTGCTAAAATCCTGCAGAACTTTATAGAGCCATCTGTATTGCCATAACTCTAACTTTGATATGCAAGCACAGCATCACACCAGTGGGCTGCTTTAGTCCAGCATCAAGAACACAATGTTTAATGGTGTCGCTATGCTATAACAAGGACCGTGCTGTGCAATTTAAAGTCTGGCCAAGTACTGTTTGTCTCCCTTATTGTTTAACTGTACCAGTGTGGAAAAGCCCTGCTCTCTTTCTCTCTCACTTGTTCTTTCTCTCTTTCTTTGTATTGCTCTCCCTTTTTCACCTCTGCCTAGCCCCACTCACTCCTTTCTGCCAAACAATCACTGTCAAGATTATAGCAGCAGTTTAATGGCCCCCACTCTGTGGTTTGTAGCTAGTGCTTCTGCAGTACAATGGAATTCTTCAGATAACACATGGCTCTGGTGGACAGCAGTTTTTTCTATGTGTGTGTGTTTGTGTATGTGTGTGTGTGTGGGGGGGGGGTGTATGGATGTTTGAGTGTGTGTGTTTGTGTATGTATGTGTGTGGGGGGGGGGTGTATGGATGTTTGAGTGTGTGTGTTTGTGAGAGACAGATAGAAAGCACTAGTGAGAGTGAGAGTGAAAGTGAGAAAAATAAACCAATTTCATGCCTTGAGCAGGCTTCACCTAAAGCTCTGCTGAGGTGAACTACAGTGTTCCTCAACCAACACACTTTCAGGAGCTCTCTGTTTGTGTGTGTGTGTGTGTGTGTGTGTGTGTGTGTGTGTGTGTGTGTGT
>JAGFZM010000224.1:26106-87506 GCA_017657215.1 Limnothrissa miodon
GTGTGTGTGTGTGTGTGTGTGTGTGTGTGTGTGTGTGTGTGTGTGTGAGTGTGTGTATGTGTGTGTGTGTGTGTGTTTGCTCTCCACCAAATGCCACCCTCTCTGCTTCCACTGGCCTTTAGCTCTCTCTATTTCTGTCTCTGTCTGTGGAAATGCCACTGAAAACGTTATCAAGGTGACCTGTCTTTTACTTATGTAAACATTTCCCTGTGCTTCTGAGCATTTACATTCAGGTAGCCCCATCCTGTTGTTGATATTTTACCCACAATGTGTTCGTTATGCTTTACTGAATACTCTGATCAATGCTGTTCAAAGCAACTTAAGGAAAATAACAGGCTGGCCAGTCAATGTTTGCAACCACTTCAGCTGTGCACTTGTTTACTTTGTTTTTGTTTATATGTTTGTTTTGTCTTTTTTGAGGTCATATATATTTTTCTCCCTCTTGCTCTCTCTGTCTGTCCTTTCTGGTCATGCCACTTGCTGTGCAGGTCACGGAGCCACACACACTGGAGACAACGCCACGTGAGGTCAGATGCCGAGGGGTCCGCCTGGAATACATCCAGCACTGACAGCAGGTGAGATGGTGGGGGAGAGAGAGAGAGAGAGAGAGAGAGAGAGAGAGAGAGAGAGAAAGGAACAGAGTAAGACAGATATAAAGGGAAAGAGAGAAATAGAGGGACACAGAGAGAGAGATGGTATGTGAGAGACAGAAGGGGAAGGAGGGTGTCGGGAAGAGAAGAATATGTAGAGAGATTGAGAGAAAGAATGAAAAGAGCATGTCAGAATGGATGGGGGAAAAAGAAGGATAGAGGCAGAGTGAAGGTGAAATTGTGGCCCAGGCGGCAAGTGTTGCCCAATGACAAATGAAGAGGGCCTGGCAGTGGCCAAACACCTCTGGCCATTTAGTCTGTCACCCATGACAAACTGGCTCAGGACGTATGGATCATTTCTGTGGCAACCAACCCACAGTAGCTGTTGTGTTTTAGCTACTCTGCCTAACTTAAGTTCACTAGTTGATGGTGGTTATATCAGAGACAATATGCACCACAATGGACACCACACTGGTCTTAAACTTGGTGAACCTTGTCGTTAACAGCAACGATATTTCTCCAGCTGGTATTTAAGTCAAGTTAAGTCAGTCACATACAGATTGTCCAACTGCCTCTGTCCTACTATATTAGCAGCCTAAAACATGCACTAGCCAGATGGCCATAATGCTATGAATGATGCAAAATGTCTCATCTGATCAGAGTGAGCAGCAGAAACTTTTTAAAATTTTCCGTGTTTTTCTTGACAAGGTCTGCTTTAGGCCCTTCAGAGACTCTCACTTAGCCAGGAGCAAAAGACAGAGATGCAGCGTAAAAGAAAGATGGAGCAAACAGATGATGGAGTGATAGAGAGATGAAGTAGAAAGGTGAATCTGACAGTGAGAGAAGAGGACAAGACAGACAAAGCAGCGAAGAAATGCAGACACATGAAAATGATCAGATATAGGAAGATGGAGATGAGAGAGTGACGCATTCACACACACACACACACACACACACACACACACACACACACACACACTCACACACACACACCACACACACATGCCCCCCTTTCACACACAAATAGAGAATCATGCATACCCACACACTTTTACAGACAAACACACGCACACACTTGGGCTTTTACATCACATGCACACACACACACACACACACACACACACACACACACACTCACACACACACACATACACACAGTTAGCCTTTACCGACAACACACACAGTGGCAGAGATTCACATAGTCCATCAAGGCAGTGAAGAGAGTGTGCTTCCTCCTCCTCCTCCTCCTCCTAGATGACTGATATGGTGGAGGTGACTCAGGCTTATCAGCTCCTCCCAGCCCGTGCCAGACCAGGGCCACCCATCACTGAGCCCTGAATGCCAATGACACATCTGCCACCATCACCACAGCTGACCCTCTATTAGTATTGGAGAGCAGTGCAAGGAAGATTCTGGAACCCCCCCCCCCCTCCCCCTATAGTTTAAAGAAGTTGTGCGCACTATGTGTAGGAACAATCCCAGTCCCAAAAGCAGATTGCAGCAGATTACAACCATACTGACAGATTGTCCAGAGTGCCTGATGCAATGTGTTACCCAGACACATTGAAAGTTAGTGTGCATAGCAACCATTTCTCTCTGATATATAACGCTGTACCATGGAGAAGTTGCAGTGCGAATGTAAAGTAGTTACGCAACTGAAATGATTATGATAATTTGTTTTGCCATTCTGTAAAATGAGAAATGTATCAGTATGAGTAAAACGATACTGGTTCATTCATTTGTTCATTTGTTCATTCATTCATTCATTCATTCATCTAGGAATAGTCCTTTTTCAGCGCAGAAGAAGCTAGTCAACTAGTCATGCTTGGAATTGAAATTGTTTAGGCCAGAGAGCTGATTGCCTTGGAATCCTCCTTTGATCTCTACATTATGCACTGAATTTCCCTGGGTTATGTGGCTGAGGAAACCATTAAAGAGACGGGAAAGCTGGATGGATAGGCTCTCAAGCCCCCGACCCCTAAGCCAAAGCGATGAGAAAACAGAGCACAGGGACAACATAGTCATTTCCAATTCTCAGGGTTGTCGTTACCCCCCAGCAAACAATTACAAATTAAATTTCCTTTTTTCCCTCGCTTGCATGATGGCTGTGTCCTCACAGCATGGAAAGCAATCTCTCTTTCTCTCAGGTTGGTGGGTGGGAGCCAGTCGGGCTGGCTATTTTCGGGTGAGAAAGGGACACGAGGGCTCGGCAATGACTTTTTTTTAGAGAGAGAAAGAGAAATATAGAGAGAGACTTGTTGAGCAGGAATATTATCTCTGATGGGTTTTTTCACTCCCCAAAACACCAGTTTTTTTTTTTTTTTTACAACTCCCGGTTAAGATGGCGTGCTCACTGTTCCCTGTGCCCGGACATAGCCACTGGCCTTGGCACACCTTACCCTCGCTGACGCTTGATTGTGCCTTCACCAAGGCATGGCAGAGCGGGGAGAAGGTTTAAACCCTCTCCCATTTCCCGAGGCAGGTGACTGGATGGGTTCAGCCAACAACGCCCCTCTTCCCCCAAACTGCTGGATTTTGCCCTCTCTGGTTCCAAACCTCATTCTCTCCTTCCCCACTCCAAAGCCCTCTGAAGGGCATGCCAGGTGGCTTTCTGCTATGATCCTATGATCCACACATTCCTCTGTTCCTCTGCCTCATCATCCTCTTCCTCTTCATCTGCCCTCCTATGCAGCATATGTATCATACACACTGATGGATAGGTGGTTATGACAAGTGCCAATGCCGTGATCTATGCAGATTTTGAAAAAACAAAAACGAATTGTGTCAGAATTACAGAATCAGTGAGTGAGGGAACATTCTCAAAGCTCTTTTAGATTTGTGAAATATTTTATTCCACACATGATAACTAAAGAAACAGATAATCACTATAAATCAATCAATAAGTCAATCAATGAATGTTAACAGTAATATGTTGTTTCTAACAAAAAAAAAACAGCCCCATTGCAGGATGGGTAATTCTCAGTCACTAATCCATCCAACTGTCCTTTGACTGTGTCTCCAGGCAACATCTTCATGCATCAGATCCATTCCAGCCAAATGCAGCCGGCCTGGGGGATGCTCGCCATCTGGATGCTGACCAAAGAGCTTTAGAGTGGGGGACAGCAGTCAAGTTAGCCAGTAAAACGCCCCCACATTTCAGCTGCACTGCCTCGGACAACACCGTAAGTGTCACCGACAGCCAGCCAAATGGCTCACCTCTGGAGCACAGGTCAAGGCCAAAGAAAACAGCCCAGAGGGGGTGGGGGGTGGGGGGTAGGGGGTAGGGGTGAAAAGAGAGAGGGGGAGAGAAACATTCAGAGGAGCTGTAGAGGTCCAAGTGTTATGTGTGGGTGGGGTTGGAATACACTGCAAATGATAAAGAATTAATTTCCAAATTCTTTTCATAACTCTCTTTTATTCATCAAATGATGTGTAGTGTGAACACTCATACACACTCATAATGACATGGCTGAGAGGCATTAGGGTAGTGCCACCTAGTACTGACGCTTAATATTGCATCTCGCTGCTGAATTAACCAGTGTACTCGGAAGACTTTGGTTCCTAAAGATTGGTTTGCATGCAAGTGGAAAAAGAGAAGGCAGCAATAAATAAGTTTGAAGGCAGCAATAATAAGTTTGAAACTAAAACAATGTGTGAAGTGAGAGTCTGGTTGCCCAGGAGGTACAGACAGAAAACCTTTTTCTAGATCTTATACATTTTTTGGACAGTATATGTGAGGGTGTACTTGGCTGTTCTGACATATCAGCTTTCTTTTCGATTATTTTTTCTGAATTGTTAAGTGAATTTAACCTCTACAGATCAATCAATTAATTTGTGTTGAAGACCTCACATACTTATGTGTGGTATAAATTTAGTGAGAAAAACAATATGCAAAGTTAATCATCATACAATGACACTTTTGAAACAGACATTTGGTCCCAGCATTTTAAAAGGACAGACTCCTCCTCCCTTTACTCTCTCGCCAGAACTGTTCCTCAGCTGAAACTGTGGTTCTGTTAAGTCATTGTTTTGTGCTTGTTGAAGCGCGAAATACATTTAATTTCTTTCGAGCAATCATTAAAGTATGCTAATTACGTTCTCAGATGTTTTTAATCTGGACCTACAGCTGGTAATTGAAACGCAACAAACTGTACTTTGAAGCATTTCATGCGTACCATACTCATACCCATAAATATGTATGCTGTCAGCAAGCCCCCTCCCAGTAATCCCATCTGGTCAAACTAAAAGGATTTATTTTTTTCACTATTTGGGTGTGTGAAATTAATTAAATGACTCGTTGCAGCAAATTCTCTGGACACCTAAAATTTGAAACCTAAAAATGCCTTCAGCTGTGGTGACAGTATTAAACAGCAGTGTTATTACTTGACTTAATCCAGCTGACATTAGATGACTGCATCTCTTGCTTCCGTCAAGTCATGCAAATAATTTGAGATGAGGATGATGAGCACCAGTGGGTATTTTGCAAGCCGAGTGCAACTCATTGATGTGTCTCCATGTATGGGTGTTGTTTACCAGTACATTGCCTTCAAAGTAAAGATCTACAAAGCAAAGTAGGTGGGTATGGAACTGTAATGAATACAGAACCTTTTGTGTTTAGTTTGTTTTCTCCCTTTCTTTAGACTAAAACTATTTTTTGCGAGTGTTTCTGCATACATGATTATTAAAAAGATATGTCAGTAAGTGCTCTGAGCTTTCAGAGTGAAAAGAGAATGTTTTTAAAAGTTTTGTAAGCACTTCTCAAGATAATCAGGCAATTACAGAAATCCCACCCTGTTTAAACTGAAAGCATTGGGGGAAAAAAGACAAACCACTAATCATCATTCTCCATAGTTTTCAGACCATTTTTCTCTCTTAGGTCTCTTTTAGTCTCATGTTTCAGAAGCAGAGTTTGGAATATGAGACGTGATAACGGAATAACAAACCTTAATTGAGTACAGTAGTTATACAATAGGGGAAAAAAACAGTAGTTGTGAGAGGCAGCCTATGAGAGAAATAGTTGCAGTGGCACATGAAGCCATTTACCCCCCACAAAAAATAGTCATTTTAGTCATTTTGATACTTTAAACTTCGAGACTTTAAGAAATATATACATACTAGAGAGGACGCTGCCAAAGCTGGGCAGTAAGGCACAGGGTAATGAAGAGAGGGATATTGTCTTTTTCTTGTAACCTACACATCTGCTGAATCACTTATGTTGCCCGCTCTTCCTTTTTTCTTACACCTTACCTACTTAAGGAGGAAATCTTGATTGGTAAGTGGATGCCATCCGCAGACTTAGGGGTTAACTAAAGGTCGCTGAAGGATACTTAAGCTCTTCTTGCAGGGGAAAAAACTGAAAAGTGTCGTTTTCTTTTGTTTCTTTCTCTCTGAAGACTTTCTTAGTTAGAGTGAAGGGGTATATCTTTGTCTGCAATCCTTTTTCATTTTCACACATACCCATTTTGTGATGTTTGGTCGATGTTCTTCAAATACAGAAAACTTTAATGAGCCTTTTGTTACTTTTGTTACCTTTCTTTCCTCTCTTTCAACATTAAGCAGTTTATAGTTTACGCATTTTCTTTTCACTCTATTGTTTTTCTATTGTTTGTTTCCTTTCTAGTTTCTATCAGTTATTATGTTTATTCTTAAATAATTTGACTTTGAACCTTCTTCTTTGTTTTACAATATTCTTCTAGTTTATCCGCATGTGACAATATTTGCATGCTGTTTTTTAATCTCTCTTAAGTTTTTTGTCCCTTAAAAAAATCTCTCTGTGTTTTGTAGGGAAGTACGTGCCTTTTGTAGAGTGCTCAAATTGAAGCATACAGGTAGCCTAGCTTCATAAACCTGTGGTCAGTGTTTCCCCAAGTGAAGCCACATCATCTCGTTGTCTGATTACAGATCTCACAGTCAAAGCCTGGGGGTGAGAATGCACACAAACGGACCATCCTTCATGACACGCTGTCCAAACGAAACAAAGGACCCCAGGATTATGACTCGGGCAATGATACGTCTTCACCACCATCGTCTAAAACTGGCATCTCGAGGTCAAACGTCAGCAGGGTCAAACAGACGCTGGGGCGTGTGGATGGGGACAGCGCGTCTGACTCAGGGAACTCAGTGACAAGCTATGTGTCGTTGTGCAAGCCAACAGAGAGCACATCCTCCTCTTCTTTGCTCTGCCATAGCAACAGGTGGGCCAATACAGACATTAGTCTCTTACTCCATTCACACATCTCTCACTTTTCTTATTATCTTCTCTTCTTTTGAATTTGTTTCCATTCTTCCTTTGGTTTGTTTGTCTCAAGAACCAAGGTCAGCTTTTCAGGGATCCTTTTTTCTTTATATATTTGGCCTTTTTCTTCCCCCATCCAATTGCTGTTTGCCCTTTTTTGTCTGAGATGATCCCTTAGCCATGGCTCACACACCTTCTGTGATTCTCCTGTGAAGACATTGTATACTATTGTACTGCACTGCATGAAACAACTCCACAGTCAGTCTGATGTGAGCCACTGCCCCCTCTACAGAGCAGGGAGTGCGACTGTATGTAAGGCTGAGAGGCGTGCGCTGAATGCCAGCCGGACGCCTCGGAGAAGGCGGCATAGAACCAGGTCCAGAAGCAGTGCCAGCCGCTCCCCATCCTCTGCCAGCTCACATTTCTCAGGCTCCTACTACTCAAGAAGCCCATCCAGATCCTCAGGCAGGAGGTCAGCTATCTGTTTAACACTTAATTATTATCATATCAAGTACGTAAATAAAATTTATTAATTTTATTTAATAAATAAATAAGAAATATTTTCAATTACAAATTCAATAACAAAGATGTTGTAATAAAATGTTATCATATATATATATATATATATATATATATATGTGTGTGTGTGTGTGTGTGTGTGTGTGTGTGTGTGTGTGTGTGTATGTGTGTATTTCATGTCTATACATTGTATTTCACATCTTAAGGTCATACTCCCGATCCTCGACTTACTCAATGGACTCCAGGGATGGGAGTGTGTGCGGCGGAAGACTCTCTACAAACTCACCCAGCAGGTGAGCACAGCTCCAACCAATCTATCTCCAACTTCAATATCTTATGAGTGAGGGTGAACGGGTGTGGGTTAGTCACCACTAGATCTGGATGCATGCAATACTACGAAACAAAACATTACAGTATAAAACACTTTCGCATATCAAGTATATCACATACTTTTGTTTAGAACTCTCTAAGTTGTAATACATATAAAAAAACGTACAAGCTTATCAATGTGTTATTTATATGGTAATGCTCATATTCAAAGTTCACACCTTGAAATTACATATTAAAGTAAAAAAGTTTTGACTTGATATTGACGGGTATTATCTATCTAAAATTTCAAAGGTTTGTGATAATATAATTCATTGTCATTTTTTGACATATTCTGTGTAAATTGTGTGTTAATTCAAGCTGTTTTGTATGGTGTTCATGGCGTAAATTATTTTTATGTTTAAACAAAAGGGACCGTGAAAGGAGCAAAGATCACAGTCCCAATCCGAAGCAGTCTAAGTGCACCAAGAAAAGGCGCAGAAGAAAGTCTTACTCCCCTATGCGGAAAAGGAGGAGAGATTCACCCAGCCACCTAGAAGCTCGCAGGATTACAAGGTGGGTTTTACAGAGCACCTTCCTTGCTAGATAAATCCTACAGTCCTGAGAAGGAATTAATCTCAGTTTAAAACAAATGAACCAAATGAGCATTGGAGCTCATGTGAATAATTACCCAATTAGCCATGAATTTACTTAGCTAATCCTATTGTCTCTAGGCTATTTTAGGCCCTATTTTAATTTTCAAACTCAAGCTACTTCCTTTCTAGGACTTTTAAACTTTCATAATGGGAGTGACTATTGTGCACATGTTGAAAAATGAACTGGAGCAGCAACATTTGAAATACTTCTTGACTATGGTGAGCATGACTGTCATTATTAATGGTTGATCCATTTATCTATCTCTCTTTATGATCTGGCAGTGCCAGGAAGAGGCCCATTCCGTACTTCCGACCGAGCCCCTCCTCCTGCAGTCCTGCCAGCAGCATCTCCTCTTTGGGAAGTCTCTTTGGCATAATCCGTAGGAGTCACAGTCGGAGTAGGAGCCGCAGCCGGAGCCGAAGTAGGAGAAGGAGCAGAAGTCGGAGCAGCAGCTACTCCAGTTACCGTAGTTACAGTCGTAGCTCCTCCTGGGACTCAATGTGTGGCAGCAGAGGCCGGAGCGGCACTCGGAGTTGGACGCGCAGCAGGAGCCGGAGCCGGAGCTATGACTCGCTAGGCAGCTACAGCAGGGGCCGCCGGACCTAAAACATGGAATAGGGCAAAGCAGCTCTGGTGATGCTGATACAGTGAAGGATTTTTTCATGGTGTACTGTACTATTTATTATATTTTTTTTTTGTTGTTGTTTATTTATTTGCCTGTTTATTTATTGACTGAGGTTCTCGGCCAAAGGCACAATTACTTATGCATGAAGAGCGATTTAGCAAGACAGACAGTGACGGCTTGCCTGATCCATTTATAAATCACTTCTCTCTCTCTTGGGAAGAACAAAAAAAAAAAGATTTATCTCTTTTGAATCCAGTCTTGAGTCTTGGGCTGCAACTTTGTGTGTTTTGTGAATTTTAAGTTATTGTTTATTACTCTTTTATTTTATTTTTTTTCCTACAATCTTTATTTTCAGGGATTATGTCCCATGCACTTGTAAAAACATAGTGGTAGAACATCAAGAGCAACAAAATGCTGTCAGATGCTATCATCTGATATCCAAATCATCTAGATATCGGCTTTGAGAAATGAGCAGTCTGGTGATCATGGTGGTAAATACATATATACACACAGAGAGAGATCAAATGCCAGACATATTTATCTCCAATGCAAGAGCACAACAATTCAAATGTCATCAGATATGATAATAGCTGATAGGCCATAATGAAGGTGGTGGGGGGGTGCAGGAAGAAACAAAGACACAAGGGTGATACACTGATGGAATCGCAGTGGGATCCCATCTGTTACTGACAAAATAGATTGATTAGAATGCATACTAATGTGTGCTCCCCATCGAGATGAAAAACCTGGTGGGCTTTGCTAGATAGCACCCAGTCACAGAAGCAGTCCTGCCAGACATTAGCCAAATCTGGGCCATCACAGGGCCAGCTGTTTGGTAATTCACAGATCTTCAGCACTGGTTTAATAAACAAATTAAACACTTCATCTGATCATTGTAGATAAATGCTTGTTATTTGCATATGACCGTAGATATGTACTCTGGGTCATCCGCTTTGGCTCACAGCGCTGATAAGGTACTTGGATCAGTGGCTATCAAGAACACAGAGATGGAATTTATTTTCAACAAATGTCTTGCTCTGCAATCTGTTGAGCACAGTTGTGTATGCTTCCACAGACCTGGATAGATTTGGTCTTGTTCCATGTCTGAGGTACCTCCTAATTGCATTGATGAGGTTAGTAGAGCAATAGGCAGCAATCAAAAGTGGAACGTACAACTATTTCTTATTATCAGCAAACAAATGTGAAGAAACAGGCATATTGATGATAAAAATGTAAACACCTTTTTAGCTTTTCTACTAGAACTAGATAATGGTCTACCACCGCTAAAATCAACACAATGCAATTGAGTGCAACGCTATGTTCAAGACAACTCAACAACCACAGCATAACACATAGTACCTTTAATGGCCTAGCAAGACATGTATCTATCAAAATACTATAGGTGCAAACATTGGTGAGCCATTGTGATGTCTCCATACTAAACAGCAGCCTCAGAACATACTGTACCTGATAGACTTTGTTTGGTTAATGCTTTGCTTGTTGTCTGTCAATAAAAATAGGACCCCTTGTCTACTAGGGCTGTCCAAATATGTCAAAGTTGTGGACTTCCAGCAGAAAAGATTCCCACACTGAGTCTAATAAGCAGTGAGTTGTCATCTAGTGCAATCCACAACAAATATGCAAGAATGAATGTGATTTTTTACACTACTTGGCAGAGATAATTGTGTTTCTTGTCTGATGAGACTCAGTGACACAACAAGGGAATCCACCATGAAGCTAGGCAGCTCAATATTCAGATGACAAAAGCACTTTACGCATTGCATGAGTCATTTTGTGTAGGCCTCCTTGCTAGCCTCTCAAATCAGATAATAAATAAATTAGCACATTCAGTTAGGATCATTTTGTATTATTTATTACTTAAACCATACTATTTATACTTTCTGCAATTGATCCATTTTTGTATATACACATTTTCAGACAAATGTAATTGGAAAAACATAATCATTTCACATTTTGCATTTGATTTATACTGCAGTACAGTTTCTGGGTAAAAGATTAACTCTGGGTCAAACATCATATCACATCATATGCCATTGTTTTACTTGACCTGTTTCCAACATAGCACTTGATTATGTTCTTGTTGTTAATTTGACATTTAACATTTTAATCAGATTTGGTCATTTTTATTAAACAAAAAATGATATTGATATTGATTCAGTCATTTAATTTTTACAACATTTTGGTACAACTGCTTGGTGGCAGTGTTTTAAATGTTTATCTGGACCATCGTGAAATTACATGCAATTATTTGTACTGTAGATGTAAGATGCAATAGTGTGAAATCATTAATGTTAAAGAAACACCTGCTACATGTAATCTACATACCTTCCTCTCCATACATTCCTAATATATTGCCAGTTTTGATGCTCTTTAGTGTTTTTGTGTGTGTGTGTGCGGGGGGGGGGATTGGTGACCATAATAGTCCTAAAATAGAGCATTGATAATCTGGTTACCTAGTTCCAGTTCAAGGCCCAATTGGACATGGACTCAATTATCTGACCAGCAAGGTGGATTTCCCAATCTATTGTACTCCTTTTTTGGTATTTAAATGAACAAATAGAGTACATAAGCAGCACAACAGTAAACATCAGTAAAATGATTACTTTTTATCTATTCAGCAGACGCTTTTATTGACTTTGATTTGTCAACTATAATTTACATCAGGACCAGACCCCATAGATCAATTTAGGTTTAAGTGACTTGCTCAAGGGCACAATGGTGGCAGCCTTGATTCAAATGCAAAATTACCAGGCTGCTAGCCAGATTCTTTAACTGCTACTTCATCACTGCATAGAGAAAATCATCTATGCACTGAAAATATAATGTACAAATAATGTCTTCACAAATTGACTGAGTACAGACATAATACAAGCAAGACATAATAAATGCTACTTTCTGTCCTGAGCGCACTGTTTTGCCTTTTTTTAACGGTAATAGAGAAAAGTTGATTTTTATTCTAGTAGGCAATGTATAGAGAGTGAATATATATAAGGGAAGACTTTGTGGTGTGGGAGGAATACAGTTTCACTTTTTTTAGTGTAAAATATAAAACCAATATGTCAATTTGTAAGTGTTTTATTTTCAAATTATGAAGAATGCAGACCAGAATTGGTTGAATCTATCAACAGATATAATTGGCTACCGTTACGGGAGGGAAGTTGGAGCCACCAAAAAAGGACAATGGACTGAATGCAAGATCTGACTCAGAAGAAAGTTTTTTTGTTTGTTTGGATTAACTTTTTTGCACCATAACTCATTGCTATGGACCTTGGTGACAGTCTGACTGGAAATGGTCATCAGTCAATTTAATGTAATTGATGTGTTAGATAATTTCACAAGATTAAAAATAAAAATATACATATCCACAAAAAAGTCTGAGACTCTTCAATTTGTCAGTGATTGCCTTAAATGCATTTTGCACAATATATACAATGCAAATCTCCCTACAGTCTGTGAACATTAAGTTTTGCACAGTTGTGCAACATAAGATTAAAGCTCCCTTTAAAGACCGCTGTATTGCACTGCATTCTATTGGAGGCAGACCGCTGCTGTTGAACATTGCAAATGCTGTATCTACCATCGTAGGCCACAGTGGTGCATTCTACACTGTTCGTTCGCCGTGTAATGACTAATGTTAGCATCCTAAGCAGTGTGAAACAGATTAATTAACTGAAAAATGTTGCTTAGTGGGCCTTTAATTTCTCGGGCACTTCCGTTACAGTTTTTCCTCGGGGCAAATATTTTGTGGGCCCCTTAAACATTGATTTAGAATCTTAAAATGTCCTGGACGGCTCCTATCAGTCCAGAAATATCAACTCGTCATGACATTTACCCCTTGGGATCACCCCTGATTGGACTACCATCACGGATTTCTTTAGGTTTGCGTATTTAGATAGGCCTACTTCAGCGCCAGGAGAGTCCTGGAAGTTATTATTGCGTGCTTACAACATTAGCTGTGTTGTTTTATCCGAATGATGACATCATGTTGTTACCATCATTAGGTTAAATACCGCCGCCGGTATTGAGGTGGTGGCTGTTTTCTATTAAGGAGAAAGTGAGTCATCGGGGGTTGTGCGATGTAGGCTATTCATCGTTGCTTTGGAAGTGTGACACATCGACCATGTCCAAATTTGGAAGGGGAGGGTCTTCGGTCAGCTGTTGTGTCGGGTACTTTCTGGACTTTGCTATGCATCACAGAGTGAACTCGGACTCGAACGGATCTATAAAACAGCTGTACTATTTACCGAACTCAGTTATCTTTTGTCTGGTGTAAACGGAAGGTCAATCTCCCTTAAGAAAGTTTTTGCAAGTGGAGAAAGTCTTGTAAGTTGACAAGAACGGTCACACTGAACACTGCAAGGCAAGTGTCTTTTTTTGTTTTCTAACGAGGTAATGCGCCCAGTTATCTGTGGTTGCTGATAACGGATTCATTATACTTTATAAAACGAAATTTTAAGATTCCCTTTTTCCACGGAGTTGAACCATGGGCGATGGGGATTTCTACCCCCTCGGGGGCAGGCAAAGGGGACCCAGGGATCCCTTTAGAGAGCAGTCTCTAGCGTCCCATTTCATGGATGACGACTTTGGAATTCCCTTCCCTGAAGACCTTTCAATGGACTGGCCTGGCTGGGCACGGCCGCGTCTGAGTACCCGACTTAACGCGCCCTGGACGGGTGGTCTGCGCACGACGGGGTTCCCCCGTACATCTATGGGCTCGCCCACACTGTATAGCTCACGGTACAGCGAACCCCGTAGCTCGCCCACGCCAAATCCTGACGAGCCTTGGAAAGTGTGTGTAAACGTCCACAGCTTCAAACCTGAGGAGCTAAACGTCAAAACTAAAGACGGTTTTGTAGAAGTTTCAGGTGAGCTGCCTCTAGAAAGTTCCTGAAAATTATGCAAAAAAATCAACAACATAGGAACAGGGCAATAATGACTACTAGCAATTTGTAAAATGTATTTTTTGTATGTTTGTGCTTGTGTGGTTGAGGGTGCGTATCTGTGTCACTCTTTCTCTCTGTATGAGTTTAGGCCCTGTATGAGTTTAGGCCCAGGCTATGACTTGCACAATTCCCCAGCACGTGTCACTTAGACATCTGCTTGGATACCTCAGGACCTCACCCCACCATTACCCATGAGTCAAGGATGGCTTTTACATTTAACTGAAGAAACAGTAACAAGATGGCTGTCTGTGTGTTTTTCGCTTTCATGTCGATGAAAGACAAGGTTGCAAAGCCTGATAGACGAGGACAAAAAGGGAGTTGGGCAACAGCATTTTAATGCTGGGAAACCTAACATTTGGGATTAGGCAGGTCTGATGGTAGGCTTTTTATAAGCACATACTGTAGCTGGTATGCCAGCTGGGTCACTCTGTCACGGAGCAGGTCCAGAGACTGCTCACGTCACTCGACCCCTTTCTAAAAGCAGGCTCAGCAGCACTGAAGTGTGTGCACTACCTCCCTCTCTCTCTCTCTCTCTCTCTCTCTCTCTCTCTCTCTCACACACACACACACACATTTTATGGAATGCTGTATGCAGAGACATTATGCTGAGGCACTGGTAGTGGCTGTGAAGACAAGGGTGAAATGTCATGGCCAGTTCAGCTCCTGCCCACACAGGGCCTTTAACTGGAGTTTATCCCACCACTGGGGTATGAAAATGGGGCCTCGGAAGGAAAGAATTTGACATGGGGGCCTAAAGAGATTACTTAGAGATAACAGGTGACTCGATAGCGGATCTGGATTGGATCTGACCCAGATCAGGGGCATAACCAGGAAAATATAGCTGAAACCTCAGAGAAAAAAAACATTCCAATAATTATAATAAAATATTGTTAGATTCATAATATGTACCTTTATCATAGTTTAAAATATTTCTCTTTAGCAGTGGTATTAATGGAAGTAAAACCTCTTTTGATCTCATTCAAGACAGGACGATTGAGGGCTATTGTTCCCTTTGTCCCTTCCCCCTCTGGCAAGTTCCACAGGTGAACAAGTCACACTGGGGGTGTAGAATTGCACATAACTTGCCGGGGACTTGGGGGCCCAGGGTGTGGCGCCACTGACATTTAGTGCCTGAATGCAGCTGCCCAGTAAAGTCTCAAACAGGACCTTGAGAACTGGCCCAGACTCTGGATCTTTCCAGTACCCACAGTTATGGCTCA
Organism: Limnothrissa miodon; assembly: GCA_017657215.1. NCBI lineage: Eukaryota > Metazoa > Chordata > Actinopteri > Clupeiformes > Clupeidae > Limnothrissa > Limnothrissa miodon. The sequence goes on from JAGFZM010000224.1 coordinate 41,223, forward strand.
ACCTTGTGCTCACATGTCAGCCAATATGTGTCCTTCCAGCTACACTGTAACGCTCTGTAAAAAAATGTGTATTTATCAACTGCAGCAAAGAAGTGAGAAGTGAACCTTTAGTGAGGTAAAGGGAAGGAGAAGATTTCAGGAATCAGTTGTAATCAGTTGGTATCTCTGTGGCTTTGTAGACAGTTTGTAAACAGGGTGCACACAGTGTATAACAGATTATGTCACTGTGTATTGTGAACAGCATAATAGTAAGGTACAATCATAGACAGTGTATTCTGTCAATACAGTACAGTATAATATAGGCACTGCATCATAGAAAACATGTATTTGAGTGTATCAAGATGAAGAGCTCTACTCTGTAGCAAAATAGTGTATGAGTCTGCAAGCTATTGGAGTTGTCCTTGAGCAAAGACAGGTCTGTTATATGGGTTTGTGTCACATTGTGCCTTCTTTTACAGGGAAACATGAAGAGAAGCAAGATGAGGGAGGCATCGTGACTAAAAACTTCACGAAGAAAATTCAGTGAGTATAATGGGAATCTGGCCTACACTGGCCTCGTCCAGTGACTGAAACAGGAACATAGATATGAATGAGGTTAAAACAAAAATATGCACATACCAGACTAAACAGATAGTTTCATGGGCACCTACTCCCCACCCCACCCTACACACATGCATACACAAACAGGCTTAAAGATCCGACTGGAACACGAGTGGAATGAATGCAATCCGGCGGTGTTTACACTTTCGCCTCTTATGAAGCCCCAGACTGGGCAGGGGTTTGCCGGGTGCTTTTTCCATCCCAGCTCTTTTCCTGCCAAAGGACTGTGGGACTTCAAACGAGCCTGTTAATCAGCACTTCTGCCTTCCGGGATCGTCACATCAATGTGGCTAATTTCCTGCCTGGTAATTAGCGGTTCACTGGCCCCTACCGCTAGCGCTCTCGTCACTATCACTGCCTGGCCTTATAATTGGAGTCCTTCAGATGATACTGTCTCCCAGTTTTGAGGGGGAAATGAAACATGAAGCAAAAGACAGATAAAATTATAAATAACTGTCCTCAATACACAACTGGGGAAACACTGAGAAGGACACATTGTTGCTTGGCTACTGTGCGTTAGGCTTACAGCTGAGTAAAAGTCTTAGGTGCAAACATTTCCAAGCCTCTTGTCAAAATGCTTTGTCATATTACACTATTGACTTGCAAAGAGGTTTTATTTATTTTCATTTTGCTGTGGTGGAGATGGCTACTGTCTTGTTTGTCATATATTTATATATTTATACATTTAAAATCTGTCTGAGCCCTCAGAAGTATGAGGCCCTCAGAAGTATGTTTTAGACAGAGATGGAGCAAACTCAAGAGTCTAGCTTGCGTTCTTTTTCTCTGTCAGGCATATGTTTTCCAGTCTTCCTCAGAAGCATTTTGGAAGGCTGCTGGCAGTCACCCACAATCAATATGAGATATAGACTGGGGGAAAAAAAACCTTTGCCAGAGGTAAACAAAATCCAGAACCGAATAGATCAGACCCTAACAGTTCCTCTGACATAATAAGTTGGTGGAGGACTTTGTCAAGAGTTGCTTGTGATTTTTCCCTACAACGAGTTTACTCCTTGTTGATTTTGAGAGCAACCCCTGTGATTCTTTGCTATTTATATGTGCTTTGGGATTACTCTTTGTATTCTGTGCTTTACTCATTATTCACTTGTGCTGTTGACATGATGCCTCTTGGAATGATGAGTCATGGTTCTTCTAAGGGACAGTAGCATAGCCACGCTAATTGAATGCAGCCTGGGCACAAAGTGGACCATGGCCCCTGAGGTTTATATAAGCACCATGGCCGCTTGGCAGCTTTTATGGAAAACCACAGTCAGGCTATATTTGGCTGTGGTTTCTGATGAAACCCAGAGTCTCTCGCCCTCTCTCTCTCTCTCTTTTTCTGCCACTCTCATCCACTCTCTTCCCCGCTCTAGCCCTGTAGTCCTTTTTCTACTCTTTTTTTTTATCCTTTTTAACCTTATTAGTTGGCTACTTTAAAAATGTCTAACCTGAGGACTGAGGTATTTTCACAGAAATGTTATTAAAGAGCTGAAACACACAGTTTCCTGAAAATCCTCATTGGATATTATGATTGTTTCTTGAGGCAGCTGTAACCCACTATTTTGCTCATCCGACCGAAAACTGAAGAGTTGATCCCCGACCTGTAGAAGTGCCCTTGAGCAAGGCACCTACATGTAACTCCTAATTTCTCCCTTGAACAAGGCACCTATCTCCTCACCACTTGCTGAGTGCCCCTGTCGAAGATAGCACTATGCTCTGGGTTAGTGTGTGCTTCACCTTACCGTGTGTTCACTGTGTGCTGTGTGTGTTTCACAAATTCATGATTGGGATAAATGCAGAGGTCGGATTTCCCTCTCTGGATTGAGTATAAATATTATACTATACTTTCACTCTTACTTTACACTCATTTACTTTACACTCATCTGAGCCAATAACACAGAACCTCTGTGTCACATCTCTCTCTCTCTCTCTCTTTCTTTCACACTCTGTCTACTCAAAGACTTTTGGCAGTGGCAGACAGAACATTCAGATGAAAACCAAGAAATGCATTAAGAAGCATGTTCACATGCCATGGAGCTTTGGGCGGTTGAAATGAGTTTTGCAAAGGAAAGAACACACATCCAAACTTTCACTGACAGCTGCATATTGTTTTCCTGGGAAGTGTATGGAATACAGGCTCTTGCCTTTTTCTATGAGGGTGTGAGCCCTCCGTCCAAACAGTTCAGCCTTTTTTATGATAAGTTGATTACAATGCAAACCCAATAATGTAGTATACACTGCAAGTGATGGGAGAATACATTGTATAGTTCGCACTGTCTATTAGTAATTAGTAATTAGTCTGTTAATAGGTGCAACCAGTTCACCACACATGCATTGCTTTCTATGCACCTAATATACTGAGACTGTTATTTGCCATTTAATCATATTGCTTGAGATGAAGTCATTTAAAAGTTACATGGCTGTACAAAACCTATTTACGAAAGTTTATTTCTATAATTTCACTCGTGCTTTCTCGCTAGAAGCACTCTCTCTAGTTCATGCTCCAGATATACAGAAGTCTGGCTGGCTATGTCCTACCACCCCATACCATTACACTGAGATCATACAAAGCATTTGGATCTGTTTGCTCTGGGGGCACCAGGACACACCCCTGTGCCTGCCCCCTGGATCTGCTGGTTACTAGGTCCCCCCCCCCCCCCCCCTATTTCTGCTATTGTCTTAGCAGCGATGGCAGTCCCATTCCTGCCTGTTCATTTTTTTTTATCTCAGCTCTGCACAGCATCAGTGCTGTGTCACTCCTGGCAGGTTGCCTGCCAGCTTTAAAATAAAATGTGTTTCCTCTCATCTCCCCTGTGTGTGTGTGTGTGTGTTTTATCTTTTTAAATGCTGCAGGATCCCGGCAGATGTTGACCCTCTCACTGTGTTCGCCTCGCTCTCCCCCGAGGGGGTACTCATCATTGAGGCGCGCCAGACACCACCATATTACCTCTACAGCAGCGAGATGCCCAGGGAGGAGCCCATGGCGGCGGCGGCGGCAGCGCCAGTAGCAGCTGAAGCAGAACCCAAGCCCCAGGAGGCCACTGTGGCATAACTCCCTGAACATCACTGTGCCCCGTGCCATATTAAAAGCCATCTAGCTAATCCAATAGATGTTTTGCCTCCCTCTCCTCTTCCTCTCTCTCTCTCTCTCTCCCTCTCTGTCTGTCCCAGTGGCAGGGGCTTAGGCCCTCTGTGTGAGGTGAATGGCTGTCTTATGAGCTCTGTGCCTGGGTACCTTACACACAACCTTTTGATCCTCCCTGAAGAAGGCACATAGCCTCAGGCCCACTTATGTCTGGATTGGATTTGAGCTGTAGGTTTTATGTACTTGGTCAACTGGGTATTTGGACTTCCAACATGCCCTGTCTTTTTTCCTACTGTTAAATAGGTCTTGGAAAGGGGTTGGTTGTAAGGTGTTACGGTAAAAATGAGTTCTATAATGAACAGTAAAAATTTGTGTTACATGTGGTATGTTACATATCTCTTTTACAACAAATATGCTGTATGTGTTCCTATTATGGTCTTCATGCTCACTCATTGGCAGTCTGTGAGCCCAGAGAAGTGTTTAGAATTGGTGTGAGGGACAAATCTAAGGTAAAAAAAAAAAAAAAAAACCAAAGCAAAAAGAACACTTTGTCTAGGTGTCAGTGTTTGAGGCTGATGTTTTAATCACTAACACATACACACACTCTCTCTCTCTCTCTCTCTCTCACACACACACACACACACACACAGAGAGAAGCCCCTCTACACACACACACACACACACACACATGCCCCTCTAGACACACTCACAAACAGATAAATTATTTTGCTCACCACTGAACCAAGGTAGGGTCATCAAAATGAGGGTCAAATTCAGAGCACCTGGCACGAAAAAAGAAACCAAAATACAATGGCCTTCTCCATGACATCCTCTTTCGTCGACAAAAAATATGTTGATCTTTGCTTTATCTACAGAATGCAGTGTGTTTTTTTAACCTTATTAACTTTGTTTTTGTGTATAGACTGAGGCACATAAAAATCAATGCGCCATTGACCAATTAATGGGGTCATCTGTGTAGCACAAAGGGAACTCTTCCTTACTTGGCAATGCATTGATACTTTACTCATTGTAAATAAATGAATCAGTATTTTAAACAGCCTGGTCATTTGAGATCATACGTATTTAATGGAGGTCTTACAAACTGATGTTTTTTTTATGTGTGGTGAAGATATATTCTCTGAAATTGACAATGTACCAGACCGGATTCTAAGAGATGCCTTTGTATTGTATGTCCATGAAATAAAAATGAAATGAAAATAATTATAATTAAAAAATCTCTCACTGCCTTGGTGCTTGTTGTGTAGTCACATCTGTGAGCTTTTGTTTTGGGTGCTGCTCAGCTTTTATTTGGGAAGTATTCCAGAAGGACATGTTTTGCCCAGCAGCCAGTAATTGGGTGGCAGATTAGTGCAAGACTTATTTGAGATAGCTTGGCTTGGCCACAAGCCCTCACTGGGCTACATGTTAGCAGAGAAATTGTTACTGGATGTTTCCGCTACAGTGATCATTGGGTCCAATATAATAACTTCAGCAAATCCTGTTTTCAATCAAGGCAATTTCAAAACTTTTAACTTGCTTTTTTATATATTTAAATTAATTAACATATATGATACTTGCAGTGGCATGATTATGTATGATAGTATCTTACTGTGTTCTGTTGACGACAACAGCATACAAAGATTGGGTAATTTATCACTGCAGGCGTGTGAGAGGTAGAAAGTGATGAATAGAGATGGACAGTGGCATTCTGGACTGCAGTGTCAGTGTTTATGTGGGCACACGTCCAAAACAGCTTGATGAGATGCACTGTGTGGCTGTTAGAGTACGATATGCCAAAACAGTGTCAAAGCCGCTATCCAACATACTCATAACAGACAATCTATCAAAGGTCAGGTGTGTGTGGATTGGTCTACAGAGCCCTGGGAAAAATTAAGCAAACACACAGGTCGGAAGTGCTATTGTTTTATTAGTGCATCACAATGGCAATGTTATGGAGCTAGGTCATGTGATAAATGGGTCCAACCAGTGCAGTAGGTGGTGAGCAAGCCGGGGGGCCATCATGGGTCAACACGTGTGTTGTCATTTCCCTTATGTTTATCCACAGGTCTTCCTGCTATTGGGGCATTTGACCTTCCTGGACCTCCTGTTCAGGTACAATGAAATCCTGGAACTGGCAGGATACTTGTTCCAGCCCTCTTGATCTCTCCTCTCCTGAACCCTCTCTGTAGATTCCCCTCACCTCATCGCTCCCATCTCTTGGTTCGCCATCTTGTTGATGGTGGTGGTCCTGCTGCTGCTGGGCTTCTCTGTCATGTGCCACGTCGCTGGCCCCTTCCTGATCGGAGGTCAGTGTGTCAGGGGTTGCCGGTGCCTCAGACAGATCCGTGAACTGATCCTGGGTCTCATCTCTGGCTCCTTCCTCATGTGTGAGTGCCTCTTGGACACCCTCCCGAGAGCTAAATTCAGCAGACACCTGGTCTGCCTGCTGGCCCTGCCAATAATGCTCCTCCTTGGGCACCCACATGGGTCTTGTGGGAGATGTTGGAGAGGGCTTCCTGTTGGTGAACTGAGCATCCTGACCCTCCATCTCCCTTCTCTGCTTGTTTTCAATGGCAGTCTCAGTCTTTGATTCTTCTTTCTTTTTTGTTTCTCCTGGTAAGCCTGACTCCTTTTCAAGCTTTAAGAAAAAATGTCGCAGATTTTAGTTGAAACCATGCTGTTTTGTAATCAATGCCAAAACTAGAAGTTATTGATGAATCCCAAAACCAAAACTTAATCTGCTCTGGGTCTGTGAAAGAAAGCCAGGTACCTTGCAAACAATGATTGATTACGGTGTCTTATGTCTGAGGCTTGCTATGAAGAGAAGCAAAGCAGACTATCCTGCTTAATCTTTATAAATTATAACAATATGTTGGGGATTTTTTTTTTAAATATATATATATTTAAAAAATATAAAATATAAAAAAATAAAAATTAAGCTGATTCTGACAAAGTTTTGGACAGTACCAGGTGCACACATCAAAAGTCCATTTGTAGAGACAAAATTGAAAAAAATAATTTCAACTGATGGGAGGGCTGACATTCAAAACAAATCAGAAAAGTTTAGATGGATTATCAACCTAAAATGTTACACACCATCAATGGTGAAAACAGGAAATGGATGTCTGGATACAGTTCTGTATAGAAGCTCCCATTGCCTTTTCTTTCTTTTACCTGGACTGGAATGAACATCTGTGGTTTGGGGGTTGTAGGTAGTGGAGCTTCCACAATTAGAATCCCATTACCAGATAGAGAGGTGCGAATAGTCTGAGCTTCAATCCCAATAGGTAGCCTAACAAAGACAATATCATTCTTCATTTAAGCCTGAAGTTACTAATATTAGTAATCAACAGAAGTTGTCTTTTGTTGTAAGGTGAACACTGTAACTAGGTGATGTCTTCTGACAGTGCATTGTGGAATATGAAACACTCACTTGTACTTCCGGGTAAAACTTCTAGCGATTAAGCCGTGCTCATCTTGTCTCTCCCCATGTTTACCTTACCAAGACATTCATTACCCATTTCAATATACATTATATTTCAATTGAAATATACAGTATTATTGTTATGTTTGCTTTAAATCAATTACACATGATAGGGCTTATAGTGTATGCCATAATAACACATAAATAATTATGTAAATTAATAACCAAATAAATACATCCTTTCTATAAAAAGCTGGAAATGACAGTGTTGTAAAAATCCTCACCACTGATCTCTAGAAATCCATTCTCTGTTGTCCTGACAGAGAGTTCTGTAGGGAAGAAATGACTGACGTCCAGGCTGACTCTCCAATTGTATGGCTCCCCCTTAACCTCTGCTCCCCTGCCCCAAAGCTCCTGCTGAAACCTGGGATGTATGGGAGCGCACCACATGTATCCAGGCCAGGAGAGTCCCGCCAGCCACCGGAAAACACCTTCCAGCCAGCTTAGGTCGGCAGGTGCCAGGACACCCGGAAGGCCGAAGTTCTGATTGGAGATATTCCGCTGCTCCCAGCCAGTTCGCAGAGGGTACCATGTAGCATCACGACAATACCGTGGACGGTCCGATGACTTTGCGTTGCTGTCAGCCATGATGTGCGTAAAGTATCTGTGAAGGGAAAAAGAGGAGGGGTAATCAGCAAGGCAGTAACAAAGTAGGAGGGACCCCCAATGTGAGGTGATTCTTTGGTTTTCACACTCGTTTTCTCTCTTATCAGTGTTTAATTTTGATGGATCAACGGAAATCACCTAAAACCAATAAAGCCAAAGGGTTTGCTTCAGCCCAGCGCAGTTGGGAGACGTTCCGCTGTCTTTTTATACAACCCCACGTACACAGCCGTCTGTTTGGCTGCTTATTAAGCGCTAATGGTTATCCTATGCGATGGGAATGTTGGGCCAAGGTGATGGCTCACGAGGCTGAGCTGCTATAGATCATCTGTTTGGGTGCTGGGCAAAGGGATGCTAATTGACTGTATTTATAACTCTGAAGAGGGAGAGGAAAATAGCTTTTGGCTGAGTCGTGGTCATTGTTAGTGGGCAACAGCTCACTAGTGACGGTCGGTACGCTCTTGAGTTCCATCACATATTACCCACTATAGGCCTAATGCTAGATTTCCACGTTGTACAAGATTTTTTCAAGTAAGAACTGAAAGGAAATGACCCCTTTTAGTAATCCATATGCCATTGGCAGAATTAGCCAAGTGACGTGAAAAATGTTTTTTTTTTTCCAGAATACTTTCACCAGTTAATTAGGAGAGAGGGCATGTTAGACACGAAGCGTCAATTTTTTTGGTAGAAAACCCAGTAATTTTAAAACAAAATAATGCTTATTTTGCGAAAATTATTATTTCACTTAAATCACAAATTAAATTCGAATAAACCATCCCTTACAAAAATGCATTGTGCTACACGAAAACGGCAGTTTACTGCTGTATTTTTGTGCTGTATTATTTGTGTCAAAATATTGCACTTACTGCAGTAATACTAGAAGTAATACAGTAAAAATCCTCTGACATGTCCAACTCTTAATTGTCCTATTAATGGGACATTTTGGCCTTTTTTCTTTAGGATAACAAAATAATGAGATGAAAGATACTAGGCCTACAGAGAACATAGCTTCAGGTTAAGCGCTTTTCACAGCACCACTTTCCCTTGAAAAAATCCTGCGTTGCAATGCATTATCCAAACTGTATTTTTTTGTAAGGGGGGTAGGCCTATCCTAACTTTTAGGGTAGGCTTATGTCCGGTAGGCCTAATTGCTTTAAATTTTTGCTGAGAGTTAGTTTGAAGAGACTATTCCATACTGTGGTTTAAGGTTCACGTGAATTGTCCAACAATGGGACACTCAGGCTGTAAAGACACACAAACTAGGCTACATGTTATGCGTTTCCAAGGGAAACAGAGATTGCAGACAAGTAGCCTAGTCAAACATGGACGACTGCATTTAAAGGGCTGATGCGATCCGCATATAGTTTTATGTAATTTACTACTTTGTTGCTCTAGATTGGAAAAGTCAGAGACAGTTAGATCAAAATGGATTATGGCTGTTTCTCGAGGCATAGATTTTAATCCGCGTGAGTTTGTAATTATAAAGCCACTTCCAAGTAGCAAGCCGTCGGGTGAAAAATTGCAAGTACGGAATAAAACTTTGTACGTCACCTGTCAGGATAGACAGGTGTTCTGGGCGAATTATCGCCGAAGACAGCGACAGCTCAGCCGTCAAGGTTACTGGGCAGCGACATGGAGACCCTACGAGGAAGTTGGAGAACCCTTGTATTTAGAACCAAAAAAAACTGATTCTTTCTTCGCTGGGACAACTTGAGGTGAAGCGTTTCCTGACAATATTTTTTGACAACTAGGTAGGCTAGAAACCATAAAAGTCTAACCGTTGATGGGCTCAAAGATTCAGAACTGGTTATTAATAATTGTGCAATGGTATCTACTACTTAGCGACTAGATAATAGCCTACAATGGCATTACGCACAATACAAAATAGACATTGAACATAGAAATTAAATATTGATCTAATATCTAATATAATATTGAAGTAGTCTATGTTAAGAAACTTTTACTCTCTGAAAAACTCAACCCAAAAGAATCAAATTTACTCAGTACCCCATTGTGGGCTGAAGAGGCCTCCACACAAGTTCTTAGGTTACAACCAAGTAAAATAGACTTAACTTGTGGCCTTGGCAGTGGGTTAAATATGTTGATGCACACAGACGGGCAGTAATTTGGGCATTAGTTTCTTCAAAAGCATATTCATTTAACTTTGACAAAATATGTGCCCTGAAGCAGTCTCCCTAGCTTAGCCTACCTCTGATTGTAACCTTAGCCACAATCAAAATGCAGGAAAGTGTGATAACTCAAAACGTATGGGTATAATGTAGTGTAAAAATGAATGCTTTTCTTTTATAACTATTAGTTGTTGCTAGGCCTATTAAATTCTATTTCTATTATTTGTTTGTGTTAGTGTTCACTGCAATGCAGAGAAATGAATTCCTATCACATATCAGTGAAAATGTGATTTTGATGTTGAATGAAGAATTTAATTGGAATTCTATACTTTTTTGAGGTATGGAGTTGGGAACCTTTTAGCTTGAGCTTTGTTTTTGTTATGTTAAAAAATTGTGATCAGGTCAACTTCATATGGGCCAAAGGTGATCTATGAGATGCAGCAGGTGATCTATGAGATGCAGCATTTTCAATCTCGCTAAAATCCTGCAGCATCTCATAAGATGGTTGTTATGTGTCAAGAAAGATATCTCACTAGATGCTCTCTAGACTGTTAATATATGATTCTGTAAGGGAAGATGCATGTACATAATTCCTGTTGTAATTAGTTTTGAACTGCATACTTTAAGCATTTTCTGGGGGTGGGCCCCAGACTTTCCATAATTTAAATATTTCTGTGAAACAGTTCTGGGGTAGACTACAGGACAAACACAAAATTTGGGGGGAAATCTGACTCCAACAAACTGAAAATGTTGGCAACCTTGTTTGAGATTGCAGGTGATTTGCTTGGTAGTGGTCAGTGGCAATATAATATTTTTTTGCACTTGCAGCTGTTTGATGCATTCACATTGGCAGCTTGTCTGGCTTTCATCCATCACTGGAGCAGCCTCTGCAGCACACAGATCAGTCTCACTCTGCCCCCGATGCTCCTTTCACGTTTATTTCACATAAATGTATAAACTCTGAACAAAGAACGAATTAATGATGCATGGGGTGACCGAAAACACCTTGGCTCTGTGCACCGACACACATACACATACAAAATCCTAATTTAATCTGTTAAAATGGAGACATGCAGAGACCTCTCCATATGGTATAACCCCATTCTTTACAGTTTTCCAACAGATGTCAGATACTTCAATCGTGTAAAGTTCAATCTATAGGTGTTCAACCCTGTCAATACGCAAACACTCAGAGCCCCTCGCCTGACGTTTCAAACCCTCTCCGACATGCTCACTGATGGATGTCACTGATGGATGAATTTCTAAACTGTCATAAGCCATGGACACTACAAATAGCAGTGACGTGTCGTTTTTTTTTGTTCAGCCTCCATAGGGACAGTTGGCAACATGTTAGTTCACAGTGCATGCTTTATTATTAATCTCAGAAATAATTTTAAATGCTGTTGAAGAATTTCTCGATTTCTCACTTTGTTTTGACTTGGCTTCACATCACCCTGATTTAACTGGCCAATCAATAGAAGATTGGGCAATGGTGGTAGAGGTGCCGTTCGGCAACCAGAGGTTTGCAGGTTCGAGCCCCGCTCCATCTGACCCCATCAAAGTGTCCTTGAGCAAGGTACTGATTGCTCCCAATGGCAGGATGATACCTTGCATGGCAGCCTCTGCCACTGGTGTGTGAATGGGTGAATGTGAGGCATACATTTTGAAGCACTCGTAGGAGTAGAAAAGCGCTATACTGTAATTGCAGTCCATTTACCATAATTTTAGTGGAAAAAATGTGGAGCTATCCTTTTGCCCTACCATCCATTTAAAATAATTATACAAGAAGACATTAAGAATGGTGGAGAGGATGGGATGCGTAATATGACAATGTTACGTTGATATGATATGTTTTTCTGCCCCCTGTTTATGACTTTCCCTAAACTCATACATACACACTCATATATACACATGCCAATGAATGCATGAATATATGTTTGTGCACACATAAACACACACACTGATGCACACTGCTCAGATATCAAGTTAACTACAGTATACTTAAAAACCATCTGGTCAAGCACTCAACTCCTAGTGTGAATCAGTGCTTGCCAGCCTCCACATGTAGACAGCCTTAACAGCAGATCTGAATTGAAGACCATCCTTGGACACAATGTGTCAGGCCGCATAAAAGTGAAGTGCCCCCCCAGATTCAGGCAATTAATTGGGACATAGAAGAGGAGTGGCTGGGGCTCTGCACTTTTTCTCCACTAAAGCAAATTCAGCTGGAGGGAGACGGTGTGAGCTTTATAAAGCAATTATGCCCTTGCTGCTGGCTCAACGAGGCCTAAAAAAGCAATAACACACACGTGGGATATTGGCACCTAATACGTTAAGGGATAGTCCCTGCCAAAGTGGAATATTAATGCTGGTGGATGTAGAATTCATCAGAGTCACTGGGGCTCTTTGTCTGCTGAGCTAGACAGTTTTTGCTCCGCCGGTGCCAACATAGAGCAGATTGGATCTGACACTTTCAGATGAAAAGTCTTGTATTCTGTAAATGCCTGCATGTGTTGGCTTGGCTTGTACAACTCACTTCCCTGACCTGTCTGTCTAGATGTTCTTCTGCACATGAAAGTAGAGTGAATGTTTAACACATGAGTCATGTGTGCTGCATTTGGGCAGTTTGAAAAAGTTATTGAAGCCACCGTCACCTAGACTGCTCTCTATGGCTCTCTGGGCGACATTCAAGGGGCACATAAATCATAGGGAGTTGACTAAGCAGGTGCCCTTTGCTTGGACTAAGCATGTGCTACTTTGTTTTTGAAAAAGGTTTCCAAAGATCAAGAATGCACTCAAGCAGATGTCACTGCCCCTGGCCCACATAGTGTTAATATTTGCATTTATAAATTTGAATGGAACCACAGTCCTGCAGGATGCGGAGGTAAACAAATGTGCTTGTTGTGTGTGGGGCAGTTTTGAGGCAGAGCATTAGGGGGGAAAGGCTTTGGGAGCAAGTGAAGTGAAAAACTCGGTGGTGGCTAGGCCTAACGCGAGCAGATTTACTGCAAATGAGATCATCCATCAATGGGGGGTGTGCTAGGGCTGGCGTACAAGGGCAAGAGCTAGGCTATCCTGACGGGTGGTAGGGTGAGGGGCGGTGGGGGGAAAAGGGGGGTATGAGGCGCCTTGCTGCCAAAAAACATCCAGCGTGAAAAATGAGAGGTTTGTCAGCTTAAGGCTTTCGCTCTCCCGCGGCACTCTGTGATGAAACTCATTGCAGGTCTCCCATGAGAGACTGTGTGGATACACAAAGATCTCTCTGGCTTCCTGTATGTTCACCACACTATACAGAACTCATCCAACTTCTCCCCGGATGCATTGAAACCTCGAAGAAGCTTTATCTTTCATTTCATGTAAAAAAAACTGTATCAATGACGTACAGGCAGCATTTTCACTGTATTTGAATGCTATTTTCTACTCGACATTGTGTAATTGTGGAACATTAGTTTATTTTATTTGTATGATTTTCACCACTTTTGGCATCCACTGCTCGTCCTGCTGTTTTGTTAGCGCCCAAAGCAAATGTGAATTCATTTTTATTTAAGTTGATCATTTTGTGTATTTTAATCTCTCCCATGTGTATTCTCTCCTTGTGTCCACAGACATCCAAAAATGAATCAACAGTAATGAAGCCCATGCCTGTGAGCTCCCCAACTGCCCATGACTCCACAAACACATCAACGGTAGTGGACCTCAACCTTACAGCATAATCTGTCTCAGACACAATAAGAACTAGATAGATAAAAGATTCAAGCCCCTTTCAAACAGAAAGTTCAGTAGTTAGCCATACATTTCCACATGAATTACACGGCACATATGATTCAGACATGACCCTAAAACTTGGGTTCAGCTCAGGTGAAACTTCACACTACACCTGGGTGGTTTATATAAAGGTGGGGCAACAACTGAACTTGCAGGGGTCAGCAAGCGGCACAAAATAAAGGCAACAATTCATGTTGTTTGGTTTGCCGCAGCTGGCAACATACAAAAAAGCAATGCAGAACAGCTATTCGGTTTGTGTTGTCTTATGCCACATCTTGAAGCATTGATAAAACAAGAGTGCGTCATTGGCTACAAACTAGTTGGAGAAAAGAATAGTTGACAGAAATGCAAAGTGGCTAAACAGCTGCAATAGTAATGCACTTAGAGAGAACGCTCTCCTAAATCAGGTAGCACCTGCATTCACACACAGTGTATACAGTGTTGTTTCTCATCACAAGTCATGACATCCACACACTCTCTCACTCTACCCTGACATCAATCCTCACAGCTTGCATTCACACATGCTGCCTTTAAGTTGGATATCCATGTTTTTATAATTGTCTGAAAGGGGCTTCAATAATATACTCCTCTGTTTTTATGTGTTTTCCTATACTTCTCATGTAGCTTGAACTTTTGTTAATAATAATCCTCTGCTATTTTAGAGTACATGTTTGTTTCTCCTGGTCTCAGAGCTAGTACAGTGCTAGTTACAAATAGGTTGTTGGGCTAGTTTTGATTGTGCTATGTACAGACACTAGAAGTTACTGTGAGAGAGATGTAGAAAGCTCCTGTCTCTGCTCCAGCCCTCTACTCTAGTGTGTGTGGTCACTTCCTGTGGTCTTCCTAAGCCTTGAATAGACTCCTCCAACTCATCAGCCTCTCTGGACAGCCTCTTTCACATTATCTTACCGTTGCAGGAACGGAATGTGCCGGAACTCCCTAATGAAATACTGTCGATTGATGAGGTGCAATTTCTTCAGGCCATGTCAAATTCTAAAGGAGATGTTTAAGACTGGCTCTGAGCCAGTGAGGTCATCACATGGGCCTGGCAGACATGCTAGTCTCCTCACATTAAATGTTTTATTAGCCAAGCAGTCAACGCTAAGAGGAAAAAGAATGATTGCATGCCCTTTATGAAATCCAATGTTCTGTTTTGTTTTCTAGAACTTATCTTTTCAATCCTCAAAGATACGAAGCAGAGAAGATGTTTTCAACCTAAAGAAACACCTGGGCCAAACAAGGTGAGGGCGACATTTCTGCTGCATGTACTTTTTATCAACATTGCAACCCCCTAAACAAGGGAGATACATATTCAGTATCTGGAGAGGTCTAACAGAAGACATGAACAGCAACAAATAAAACACTGTGGGGTTAGAGACAGACAGAACCAGCGTTTTGGATATTTCTTTCTCAGAGATTAAAGTCATCCAAGTTTTTAGTAAATATATAGTGTCATGAGTTAAAGTAGTTGTTTCCTGTAAAAAATACAAAAGCTTGTACATATAGTATGGTGGAGGTATGTTTTTTATTCCCTAAATGTGATATTGCCTGCTTCACCTTTCAAACTCTTAGGCCTTGCTGTGTCCATTTACTTTATCAGTAACCCTGGCAGTGAAGAGAAGTGAAAAAAGGAGGAAAGGCTGTTTTTGTTGGACAGTAATAATGGCTATCCATTCCAATTTTGTGTCATCTCTCAGAGGAGTAGATGGGCTGGACAGACCCTGGAACACCAAATAAATTGTGTTATTATATCGTTTTGCACTACCACATAAGAATTTGTCCATGTAAACACTAAACAAGAGGAAATACAATACCTCATACATCACTTGAATTGAGCATTCTCTAATCTGACCAGGTCCTGCAACAACTACCCTAAGATCACCAACAGTTCCTTACATTTGTACTCCTCTTATTAAATGTTAGTATGCCCTGGACACTGTTGTTACTGGGTGGAAAAAATGCATGAAATGTAATATTCTGCAAACGCTCTCATCTCAGCCTTAAGACCCTCAGACTTCTGTCGGTCGACAGAGATGCAGAGGTGTGCTCTGCTTACGCAGGTGCCAGATGAGATGGCCATCACACTTGTGTCTCTTTCATGTCTTTATGAAGAACTGGTGGAGCCAGGTGGCTCTTTTAAAAGCATGTTTTTAGCGACCTACAGTACGCCCGAGCCCTCGCCCATTCTCTCTCAGTTGATAGCTGAAGGCTTACTGCAAAGCAAAATGTGTTTCAGTGCCAATGGCATGATGAGAAGCTTGTGTGTGTGTGTGTGTCTGTGTGTGTCCAGTTCACCTAAGTCGTCTAGATAGAATGAGAGCTTCTGGCAATATTTCACATCGGCTTTGGTGCATGGGATAAGCATGCTCAATCAGCCAGATAAGGATATATTTTTTGTTGTTTACATATTTATTTCTCCTTCACAGTGGGGCATCTTTAGCCACTTCCAAACCTGGGAAAAAATACAGAGTGTGGCCCAAAATCAGCTGTGGCATTTAGTGAGGCGAGCAGGGACCCTCAGGCCCACTCCAGGGGCATCTGGTCAAATAGCAGCATGCCTCCCCTCAAATGGCTGACATTTCCAACAGACTTCTCACAGGCCCCTCCATCAGGAGGTCTGATTTGAATGATTAATCATTTATTGGAACAGAGGGGATTGAGGGTGAGGTGGGGGACGCAGAGGATCAGAAATAGGTGGAAGCTTGGCATTTTCTTGAAGCTAATCGGGAAGCTCTTGTACCTTTTCTGAATGTGAAGTAGCATTGGGATTGCATGTCTTATTTGGAGGGTAAACACAGATAAAAAAAAACAAAATCATTGCCAGCTAGCATATACATGTAGGACCACTTTGGACAGAGACCAGATATCACTTAATCTGCATTTATTCATCAATAGGATGTTGTCTCACCCTGGAAAAGGCTATTTCAATTAATTCATTGAATTTTCTTTAGTTAATACTGTTAAGGTGTTTCCAGAATGATTGCAGCACTACAACCCAAATTATGCCCAATGCCCTTTCATATTATGATGGTGTTCTCTTTGTCTATCTTCAAATGTCACTTAAAACTCATTTTTACTCACTCAGTATATAATGTAATGTAAACTGTACCACCAGTACAGCCATCCCCCGTCCCTTCTTTGTTCTTATATTGGATCCGCTTTTTTTTATCTTACTTTCCATTGTTTAATTATATTAGTTTCCCTGTTATCTTTGCACATACATTATTACATTATTCCTTTCCTCAATTGTGTGGTTTGTACTTTTTGTACCTCAGCTTTTGCCTGAATATTTGCATTGAAATTGATACATGATTACTGTCATGGGTTTGGCTGAACAGACCCAGGCAAGCGGATTTTCACCACAACAAGGTTTATTTCAAACAACACAAAACTTACACGAGGGCACGGAAGACACGGAACCAGGGAAGTGCGACACAGAGCATGGTAGTTGTGACAGTGACAGACAAGGGACTGAACTGAAACGGGTTTAAATACATAAGGCCAAACAAGGAGACAAGACACAGCTGAGACTAAGTAGGGAACAACGAGACTAATAACGAGGGAACGAGACAAGGAGCAGGTGAGGGGCGGAGCTGGGAACACAACAGGGATAAACAAAAGAGCACATGGCAAGACAAGGAAGTGACATGGAACAGGAAGTGACGGGGAACAGGAAACCAGGAAGTGACAGGGAACAAGAAACCAGGAAGTGACAGGGAACAAGACAGACAGGGCGTGACAGAACAACACGGACAGGGCGTGACAATTACATTCTTTTTCTAATTAACAATGAAGTGTTTTATTTTAAATAATTTCCTTGTAAAAGCAGCACAAAATATACAGTAAGCAGAAATATTTAAAATCATCATG
This sequence comes from Limnothrissa miodon, assembly GCA_017657215.1. Lineage (NCBI taxonomy): Eukaryota > Metazoa > Chordata > Actinopteri > Clupeiformes > Clupeidae > Limnothrissa > Limnothrissa miodon. The sequence continues at coordinate 58,756 of JAGFZM010000224.1, forward strand.
TAGATAGTGTATGATTTTATCTGATTTTACTCTGGAGAGCATGGACTTTACTGTGTTCTGTATCATTGTACACACACAGCCTTAATACAGCACATACATATTAAATACTGTTTAAAATATCTTCACAGATTTGTAGGTAACACAATCAGGTATGCAAGTAATTAGTACACACCTATAGACTTATATTCAGCCTTCTATTTCTGTACATGTGCCACATATAAGAGCTGCCCTCCTACTCCTTCCTTGGTTGAGTTTGGAGCTGTTCTCTTGGCCACCTTTTTTCCAGTGAAGGTACGTTCAATTGGCATGGCTTGCGTACTGAAATTATAACATGCCATCAAGATTCCTTTTATCCTGTGCTAATTTTCATACATTCATTCTGTGTCAAGCCCATTCCTTACAGTTCCACCATGCATGACAAATACTCAGAACAAATACTTAGCATGAGACATCTTGATGATAAAGTCTACACTACATTTAGCATTACTGCTCCCAGTACATTAAAATAATTAAAAACACTACATTTAGTATTAATGCTCTGAGTACAGTCAAATAGTAAAGTATACACTAGATCTCACATTTGTGCTCCTAGTACAGTAAAATGGATTGCCCATGTCTAAATTTGGAACAACTTTGACAGATATTGCATTCTGAATGCAAAGGTGTTATTAAGAGGCGGGTCATTTCACTGTAATTTCACTATCCACTCAGGATATTGTCTTCATTATCAGTGTTGCCTAGTCAGTAACAAGACACTGGTCTGTATGTTTGTGTGTGTGTGTGTGTGTATGTCCATTTAGGTGGTTATGTGTCTTTGTGCTCTTGTGATACTTTATGTACAGGATTTCATTGCAATGGGGCTACTGGTTAGCTGTTAAATCTCATTATACATGTATATCTCTGCTAGTAGTCAACACCAGAGGTGTCAAGTAACGAAGTACAAATACTTCGTTACCGTACTTAAGTAGAATTTTTCATTATCTATACTTAAGTAATTATTTTTCAGCCTACTTTTTACTTCTACTCCTTACATTTTCACACAATTAGCTGTACTTTCTACTCCTTACATTTTAAAAACAGCCTCGTTACTTCCATTTAATTTCGTCTCGTTTTCATAATTAAAAAAATGAACAAGCCTGAGCTTGGATGGAAAATATGCGTTTATGTGACACCACTGGCTAATCTATAGGATAGAATGTATATTGACCAATCACTGCGCAGCAAAAAAAAAAAACTAGTAGCTCCCACGAAGAGCTTTGACAACGCTGCATATTATCTGTCTTGGCAGGCAAATGTCGTAGTTTTATCAAAAAAATCGGTATGGTTCTGCCTGGGGTATTTGTAATATTGAGACGCATTTCCCTGAGAGGTTGGAGGAGGATGTTCGTTTCCCCCTTCCCAAAACCGAAGTCAAATCCTGACAAGTGTAGGCTACTTGGATTAAACTGGACATCCTCACATCCCCTCAAAATCAGCAAGCACACTTTTGTGTGCTCTGAGGTACATTTAGCTTACAACCTTACTGTAAAGTTATACCAGTTAGACACTTGCATGCTATTTTGATGATTGGGAACTTTCAAAGTGCTACCAAACAAGTTTAGCGATAGCTTAGCTATGCTAGCACACACTGCTAACACCAAGTTGTTCTGCATAGTTGGTTTGCATATAATAACAATCATAAAAGTGAATAGAGACCTACCTAGCTTTACATGAACAGTGTTGCTCCTTGATATTGTTAGTCCCAGGGGGGTATTTAACCAAAGTTGAATTGACCATTAATGTTAATACTCGCATGCAATGGGAGTCAGTGTACTATTAGACAGCAAAGTGCAGCTCTTCACCCATTTATCCCAATAAGCATGTTACCAACACATGTAGTAAGCCTAGTAGTAACGTTACCTACACCCATAGTTTAATTGTCACTGAATTAACTAGGTTAAGCATCCCGTTTCCTCTAAAGTCCAAACGGGCATGTATTTGTCTGTTTTGTTTCCTTAGAACCTAGTCATATGAGTTAGACAATGATCATAGGAGAGATGGTTGGGAGAGGTGTTCATTGGCTGTAGGGTGTTTAACAGATGATTCAGAAGCAATTCATTAGTTTATTAGGCTTTCTGAAAATAGAATGGAACTGTTTGCACAAGCAGTGATGAAATTAAACCACTAAAGAAATAAAAATATTTAATATTTTGTTTTGCTATATTGATTTATGAGGCGATTCTTTAATATACAGTATATGCATTGTACTAAAATTCATTCATTTACAATGGTTTTACATGCAGTTGAAATAATCTAGGGCATCCCAAAAAATTCAACATTAAATCAGTTAGGGCTGGGCGATTTGGCCTAAAATGAAAATATTGATTATTTGAACATTTTAACTCAATTACGACTAATAAACGATTATTTTACTTATTTATGTATTTTACCCTCATAGTTCACTGACAGTAGCCTACATATGCTCTCATATTACAAGTGAGAGATTATTGAATGAAGGATGCATTACTTGATTTTAAAATAATTGAAGGAAACACACTACTATCTATGATTATTTATTGAACATCAATGTTTTCTTAAAGTAATTGAAATAATCAACCTGGGAAAATTTGATCGATTATAGGTTCTGATGTTGATTACGATTATTTTTCGATTAATTGCCCAGCCCCAGAAATTGTTCTTTGAGGCTCAATAATAGTGTATGTAAATTTGTGCGTCTGAAAGGGAGTCTGGAGCACTGTGCGTCTTACACAGGCTCATTTAAAAGGCTTAGAACGAAACGTTACGTTTCGTATTTCGTATTTAAGCTTTTGTGCATAATGGCATTTTTTTTCCCGCAGATTACTTTTACTTTTATACTTTAAGTAGTTTTGAAACCCTATATACTTTACTTTTACTTGAGTAACAACTTTAAGTTGATACTTCAACTTCTACAAAAGTCTTTTTAAACTCTAGTATCTATACTTCTACTTGAGTAAGGAATGTCAGTACTTTTGACACCTCTGGTCAACACCCACACACAAACACACATAAAATGAAAGAGTGAACACCATTAACAACCTATTGGAAGTCTTTAGTGGCTTATACATAGCTTGGCCATATTGTCAAGATGTAAATGAGGCCCAGGGTGAAATCAGGAAAGCTGTACACCCCTGCCGTGCTCCGGTTCATTCTCGTGCACACCCCTGGCCTACCCCTGTTGGCTCTTTCCAAAGCAGCTAAGTACTTGACGTGATTAAGGAACACAGTGATGAATTGCCTTCTTAATGCTGCTGCATAGTCAAATGATCTCCCTGACACACGCGAGTGTGGCCTTTTTTTCATGTTCCTTTTCCACTTGTGCAGTAATGTAAGGTAATTATGCATGCAATCTGCGAAAGCATGCAACCACATTCTGGGAAAGGTTGCAGAGTGAAGCGAAATTGCTGTAATGAAGTAATTAATCTGTTGTTGTCAGGCATCATTTTTTGTGTGGGGCATGTTTTAAAGCTGTGTGTGTGTGTGTGTCTGTGTTTTAAGACCTCATTTGATGTCTATATATTTGTGTGTTCAGATTTGCATGTGACTCAGTCAGAATGTCCAGACGTTTCACTTGCAAAGGTTCTGATGTGACTGGATAATTTATGTAGCATACACAATGTGTACACATGTATACACTGGTGTGTGAGTGTGTGTGTGTGTGTGTGTGTGTGTGTGTGAATAAGACCATTAAAACTTTCATAACATGAATGTGGTTGAGGAGAACCTTTAAATCTAGCAAGCTCAGAGTGAAGCAGGTGTGTTAGCGAGAAGAATGCAAATTTGTTCCATAAATTCTTTCAAGCAAGTATTGGTTCTGCATTTATTTGCATTATTATTTATGCCTTTACCCAACACACCATGGCCTACTACAAGAGTGGCCCACCATTATGTTGCCTACCTTTTTTGCTACAGTGTTTGTTTATTACGGTTGAGGCTTTGATTTTGACTCCAAGGTCAAAACAACCATGCTGAAATGTATGTTTTCATATTTGAAGTAGATTGCTTTTCCGTTGCAGAAACTGCTAGGTGGGCTTGCTTTAACCACCACAACTTTGGGGACTAGATACTGTAAGATAGAGGAATCTTGTCCGTCCCTCACAACAATGAGACGATGAATAATGGAGATGTCAAGATCTTGAATGAATGAATTTATTGTCATTGTTACAGGTACAACGAAATTTAAAGAGGTATCCGGTCAGTGCATCATCAAATGTAATAAAAAATAATAATAATACAAAATACAGATAAAAATATTATAAATACCTAAAGTGCTAATCGGAGTAAAATATACCTAAGACAAAGCCTAAGGCCACATGCAGACAGTCATCATACACCCAGTTCTTATGAACAAGCATTCACATACATTCACCCACACACACTTCAGTCAGTGACTCAGTGCATAATTCATAGAGCAATTTAGTGACTATTATCTTTTTACTAAGACATGTTATTGCAGTTAGGTAAAAACTATGTTTGAGCCTATTTGGATGTGTGATGGCCCACTCTCACTATGTCTACGGCCAGTGAGGAAGCTGTTGATCCACCTGCAGGTGCAGGTCTTTTACCTTAGAACAGTGTGGATCCAAATCTCGTCAAATTAACCATCATTTTAGACTGAATTGTGACGCTAATTTTAAAATTATGGTAGTGAACGTGACCGAATCCTCTAATAACTCTCAAGCAACCAGACAAGATGGGGTCACGAAGTGCAATGTTTGTCGGTGTTGGTGCTAATAGTCAAATAAACTTTTTCCACAGGCTGCAATGTGGCCACTTCCAAGAAATCCGGAGAGTCTATGAATATGTCACAGAAAAAATTAAAGATGGAATGCCCATAACAAGAGTCTTAATACAGCTAAAAGCTTGGGAGAATATACCCACAAATGAATTCAAAGTTAGTCTCGGATGGTGTAAAAGATGATGCGGTGCAATGGACTGTCACTTCGTTGCAGAACAAGCTTTGCCCAGCACCTGACTTTGAAGACAAGCCTCTGTCTTTTCAGCAGTATGTGATCAAATTAAGGAAAATGCATTCATATCCCCTTTGGCCAGATAGGCAACCTTTGCAAAACATTAGCATACTAAGTGGCTACAGACACATCTTTTTAAAATGGACTCTAGGAAAAATGTGTTTGGACTATGGGGGGTGGGGGGGTATTTGTGGAGATATTTTTCATGAGGTAGGCTATGTTCATCGTTTACAGTCATTCAACAAGTTTAACATTTCAAAGTTGCTAACTTGTCTATCTCTTAAAAACTGATTTCAAGCTAACAATACTGCAGCATAGCCTCCCCATTAACTGCTTCAGGCTGTCAAATCAGTAACTAACAAAATAGCAGTTTACCTGATCTGATCTGTAGCAGCTCTAGTCCTGGGAACTGTGGTTAGGTCTGTGAAAGTCATATTAATGACCACTGCACTATGCCTGCATTTAGCTCCTGGCTGCTTCTGACTCAACATTCTATTTTGGAACATTATAAAATGTGGAACGTTCTGACAGCAGTTCTGAGCGCTCCTGTCATTCTTTCTCTTAGACCTTCTGTCTTTATCTCCTTGCCTCTTTTAGTTAATCACCATCCCCACCCACAAACACTGTAAAAAACTATCATGAGTACAGGTTCGGGCCCTGAAATCCTTGTGTTAAATGGCTTTGTTCAACAGTTCTCTCTCTCTTTGGCTGGGCAGAAGTACCTTCCAAATGGCTACGACAAGAGATTTCATTTTTTGTCGCCAACCATTTGTGCGGGCACACAGTTCCAGATAAAGTCCAACATTTCACAGTTGGAAAGGGGTCTCCATCTTGAAAGCCCTATGATGACTAGTGGATCCAAAATCATGTTGGAATATTAATAAAATAATTAAGAAGTACAATAGTAGGCAAGCCCACAAAAACTTCAGTTATTACAATAATATGTATTTTCTTCTTCAAAACTGGTCTATTTTTTCTTCTTTTTTTTGGCTGTATTCTTGCAACTTTTGATATCGAGGAAGTTTCTCATCACATCATGCACAGCATTATGCATAATGCTTCAGTTAATGTACCCAGAAACCAGTACTTCAGATTTGAACCATAAGGGCACTAAGACCCGAGGGGATTAAGGACACAGCAGTCGCCTGCACCTTCCTGAGGCTTTGCTTTACGACATTGGGGGTGCACCACATCCGCTTAAGTTAACTTTATCAGTTTGTCCTCATACCTTGAACTTGGATTACTCTCCAAGATTCACGTGTCCAAAAGATTGCAGTCCATCCCTAATTTCACCATGGTCTTTTACCATCACCTTCTTTTTTTGGTTTTGTACAATAATCCTTCTAATATAAAGAATATGTTCATTCGGAACATATACACTTGTAACTGGGTATTTATAAAAACAAATATTCTATTGTGGTTTGGTCTTTCACTGGTAAACTAAATTTTCAGTCAACGAAAACTGTGACATTTAAAAAAGAAAACAATGGTCAGAGTAGAATTTTTGACATGGACAGGAAAATGTAGTCTTTTCCTTGGGATGTGATGTTCTCTATTCGGACAATACCCATACCTATACCCAGCTAATTGCATAAAACGCTTTAGAGGGGCTATTTTTAGAACCTTGTCATGGAATGTACTCCTAGAATTTTCAAGACTCTTCTAGTAGAGAACTGAATGTCACCTTGCTCCTCTAATGTGTGCATTGTAGGAGCCTTCTGCTGGCAGTCAGGCAGGGCAGAGGTTACTTTCAGCTGCTTCAGGAGGAGCAGCAGACCCAGGAAGCCAAGGGGAAGGAGACGCAGAGACCTGGATGGCCACAACCCCCCCGCACATCCGCAGACGCTGATTTAGACACTGAGAGGTGAGAGCTCGAGTCCAAGCGGTTTTATGCCTTTATTTAAACTGTGTCAATAGGGCTAAATCAGGGAATCCACAATGCATTTTTACCTGTTTAGGTCTCTATTTTCTAAACCTTGGAATGTTTTAAATTGATACATAAATCTTTACGAGAGGTCTTTGCTGTGGCAGACGTCATTTAATTGCCTATTTATGTCAGATTGTGCCATTGTAACAGTTGTATGCATTCAGTCCTTCACACACTTGCCTGATGCATCAACCATTTTCACATCATTTCAGTTTGTGCAAAGCCTCTGAAACAAGCAATTGACGTGTTTGCTCCGTTGCAATGAGAACTTTCTTCTTCAACCATTCACTACTGTTTGGTTGTGATGTACATTACGTGTTAAAACATTGTGTAAATTCAACATCAGTTTTTAGCCCTTCCTCTGTTCACTGATTAGCCATCTCTAGGGGCAGACAGGGACCAAAAATCCAATATAGGACACCTTTTCAGTCTTTTGAGTCTATTATACCAAGTGTAATCCAAAAAGCTCTGTTACACATAAGATGCAGGACAGGCAAAGTAATCTATGTCCTCATGCTCACAGCTCTCCTCACTCTCAGTGACCCTCTTCTCTCTTTGCCAGACACTCTCCTGTCCCTCACTGACATATTGCTCTCGTTGGCTGAATCTCTCGCACTAACCCTCTCCTCTCCTGGGGATGCTATCTCAACCTAGGTCAGCAACATATGAATAGTGTGGGGTGATTTTCTTTTTTTTTTAAACAAATATGCCTAAAAATACTGGATTCACTTATAAAGAGACACACAGCTGCACAGCCTATAGACATTATTCTATAATTTCAAAAACTTTCAGAAGAAAGGTAACAGAGGGTCCTACGTTCACCTTTCAGTGCATTGCACAATGGTGCCTGGCACCAGCCCCAGAGGTCCGTAATAGACAGAATGATTGGACCAGCCAGACCAGTAAAAAAAACAACCAATGAGTTGGTGGTTAGGAAGTTGCACTGATTTTTTTTACTGAATGTAGCTTATTACACAAGCAAGAAAAGCAAACGGCTTTGTGCATATTCTGATTGGGCCATACCAGGCTGCCGATCTACTGGTGGACCAGTCAAATGGGTTTGACTAATATAAATCCATTTTCATATTTGGAAAATACCGTAGGTAGATATTAGTACTTTATTGACGTGGATACTTGATTTTTTGATTGGAGCCCCTGTCACTCTGTATAGTCTTTGTAAGATGGAAAAACTGGGTAAGGCCTTATCCACTGACAGTGATCACACAAAGTGTGTAAGGAGCAGGGTATCTAGTGCTTTGACACATCACAGTTAAAGCGGGGGTTCAGAATTTTATGAATGTATTTGTATGAATGTATGAATGAATTTAATGTTAAACCTCATTTCCAAGTAAGCCCAAGTGATATGTATCATTGGAGACCGTTTCATCCAGTCGTTCTATCAGCTGAGTTCGCTGGTTAGCTATCAGGTGGTTCGCTCATGTGGTTGCTATGGTGATGGCGCTGTACGATGGCTGCCGTTAGCCGTACCTCCGCTTTATTTTTCACTCTCTCTGGGCTTTTTATGTTTTTCTTTTTCATTTCTGGCACTGTACTGTAGCCTACAGGGGGCCTTGAATGTCACTTTGTTTGGTTCGGCGGAGTCTCTGTGAGTTTGGAGGAGCTTGTTGGTTTTGGAATTTTTTTATTTTTTTTTGCGAAGTGAGTGTGTTTACTTTGAATGATGCGACCGACCGTCGTTTTCTCTGTCTGCCCTGCCGTCTTTGTCTGCGGAGCTTGGAGGAGGTCAGGCGGAGACCCATCGTGAGTGTTGGATGTGGAGGGCTGCGGAGGTTGCCTATGGAGTGGAGGACAGGAACTCACGGGAGGGCCGTGTTTGGAGGAGGGCGGCGCTGCCTGCAGATCGGCTGCTGTCCAGTGGTCTCCGACGCGATGTCATCCCCTACTTGGTGTCGCTCCTGTGTCCCGACTTCAACTGCGAATCCACGACCTCAAAGTCATCTCAGCTCGCCTTCTACATGGATCCTGAGTCCTGTTTGTTTGAATGAACTATTTATGTACAGTGGCTAAATGGCAATGGCTATTTATTTTGTTTTCTTCTTTCCCTTTATCCATCTTCTCTTCAATGCAATTTCACTGCATGTTTTGCGTTAGTGACTCATGTATGTGACAAATAAACTCCTTGAATCCTTGAATCCTTGAATCCTTGGTGCAAGGCTAACGCAAGTGAATGGACACCTGTAGCCTATCAATAAAAGACTGTCTTACCCACTCTGCAGTCTCCCTCAAGTGAATTAATATGCCAGGTCATCAATGTGTACGTCCAAGCTGATACAAACATTTCTGAAGTACAACTAACCTTGAAAAGTGTTGTATTTTGCCTACATTGTTCCCTGTTGTTTGTCACAAGGTGTGCAAGGCAATGGCAGCAGTGGATTGATATTACAGATATTTTGTAAGACAATAGTTAGGCCTTCATAACAAATGTGCCATGGGAAACACACTAAGTGCATGTGAGCACAACCCTATGTCATCCTTCCTTGGATCATGAGAGCACAAAACTAGCAATTTATGGGAGACTTTAGCCCAGCCAGGTAACTAAGGGGACCGCAATGTTGCCTCAGTTAGCCATCAACTCTCCACTGACGTTGTCAGTCTATCGCTATGCTAACGTTATGAGGCTTGTTTTATTAGATAGCGTATTCTACTAAAATATATTTCCAGTTCATGCTCAGTAGCTGTTGGTACATCTGGAAAGATGGATGGTACTGCATTCGTTGTCAGTAAATTCCGTCATTCGGTCTGAAATGTGCACTACTTGTAATTTCTGGAGAGTTTCCACTGGTGTGTTGATGTCCAAGCCAACAGCAATAAGCCAAAGATTAGTCCTTTCGCGATCTCGGACTGGTAACTTATGAAAACTTTTAGTTTTCCATCTGCGGCGTTTACTTTCACAGTTTCTAACAGCACACCTGATAGGCATATTGCTTAATTATTCCTAAACATCCAATGACAGTCTCCAGCGTTACATTTAGCCTTATCCCACTAGCCAGGCTGGCTATCGTCATTTTGGTCAAACAACTAACCTGAGCAATGTAATATTCCGCTGCTGCTGAGAAAGTACTAAATGGAGACTGGCCTAAAGGAGACTGCAGAGTGGGCAAGACTGTTTCTATTGCCAGGCTATGGGTGTCCATTCACTTGCGTTAGCCTAGCACCAGCGAACTCAGCTGATAGAATGACTGGATGAAATGAGTTGAAAACGGTCTCCAGTGATAGATATCACTCAGGCTTACTTGGAAATGAGGTTTAACATCGAAAATTCTGAACCCCCCCCCCCCCCCCTTTAACATGTACTTATAACCTTTGACTGCTGACTTTGACTGGGGCACGGGACCCATACAATTTATTGATGTTCAAAAGGCTGTGCTATTGTAGGAAACGTAATGACAGGAGCTGGCAGAGTTCTGCGCTGGTGTGCAGGGGTTGTTTTGAAAACCATGGAATGCACTTTGTAATCTGTCAGAACCAGTATACGGAGACCCTTAATGTGCATTGAATAAATTAAACAGGGTTCATTTCAACATTCACTTTTTTAGCCCTTGTTATTTTTTCCAATGCAAGGATTTTATGTTATCAAGGGGAGCCAAGAATTGCCTAGTAACAGAGAGACCTGCAATGCTGTGCTGTGAATGTGAGCAGTGAAGCAGGGTGTGAAAAGCTGTAAACCACAACAGTGACCTGGCCTGTGTTTACTACGGTGTTACCATCAACAGTCCACTCCATCATGTTCAATAACCGTCTATGTTCAGAACCTGAAAAGTTCTGAAAGTGTCTTAGTCATTTATCGATTTCTATTATTTCTAGAGGGGTAGGGATAATAGCTTGCGTAAGCAATAAAAACGTTATCTACCCAAACAGAAGCTTAACAACCAGCATGTGTTTACCATTTGGTCTGAGGAGGCTGAAGCATTGTAACTATGTGAGATGTGAGATGACTTGTTATTATAAACCTGGGCTATGAAGGGTCTTATCTTGATTAACAGTTAGGGGAATAGCGACTGCTGAGGTGTCCTAATATTGAGAAATAATGGACAAGGTGGGGGCCAAGAACAGCATGATGCTTTTAGAGTCTAAATCCATTAATCCCCTACATCAGCACACCCAAGGCCATCATCCTGTTTATCACCCAGTAGCAAGGCATGCATCATGTCAATAAGCAAGCGTTTAAAATATGGAAGAAATATGCAGTTCATTTTTAACTAACCTGTTCAATTGACGTCTGCTTGTCAGAAAAAAATACTTCAATAATGACCAGCAAATAATAAACTATCACTTACATAATGGACACCAGATCAACATCAAATGTTGATGTTACGTTACCAAAACAACTATATTTTAGGTCAATTTTAGATCTAACAACATATTAATGTTAATGCACAGTTGTACAACTGTACAAGACTTAACATGCACAGTTTTACTCCCTAATCATCCAACCAGAGTAGACTGCCTTCAAGTCGTACCAGGTTGTTACTCTCTCAACTCGAGTTGTCACAGTGGCCTCATTAGTATGCAACTGGCTTTAGCCAGCCCACACATGTTGCTGATGGACACATCCACATTAAAGGTATAGTTCGGTTTTTAACACTTTGAGCTCCTTTCACTGGTTGTCTAAAATGCAATAAAGTGGTTGACGCCGTAATTCTGACGATGGCTCCTTTCAAACCGAACTATACCTTGAACCAAAGCATGTTGCAGGCTCATGTGAGTTGTGCACACATTAGAACATTTTAAAGCGGCACAAGGAGTTTTGAATATCACACCCTCTAAAGATTGGAACAGAAGCTTGCCATAAAGCAAGTCAATTGTAGTTTTACTTGAACTACAGATCGCTACCCGATTGGGCAAACTTGTTTAGAGCCATTAAAGCCGGTACAAGCCAAAATCATAGATATCAGAAGCAATGGGAACTGTGTGTTATTGAAACTGTTTTGTTGAGCAATACAATGATTTCCTTCTGCAATAATGGTGTGACATTATTAACTTAGATGTAAAATCTGCCCTATTTGACCTCAACGTCTTGGATAATCCTTTATATCTATTTTTGAACAATAGATATATTCACATGCGCAGTATATAATTTTTTTATGGCTTCTGTTCCTAACTATGTTGTTGACATTAAGTGGCTAGCATTCCATTTGTGTGATATATGTGCACTTAACTACTCTCATTTTTCCAGTGCCCTTCTGTAGTATGTGGGGCATACCTAAGCTCCTAGAGTGTTAAACTGAACTTTCTGTACAAGTGTACGTATATTGGCTGTGACATGGGTGCAGCCTAGTATGTGATTGTGAATGATAAACCCAAAAATCGAAGTAAGTATTAAGTAAGATGGGCTGCAAGTGAAATGACATAGATTTTTTGAAAAAAGGAAATACATAACACACCTCACACTATACATGTATAGTGGCCCCTGGCTTAACTGCGCCTAATGACATGGGACTATATCCTGGGATTCTAATGGGACTCCTATATTACGTTATTTACCAAAATTTTCTTGTAATGTGTATCTAATGGAATAATAGTGGACTACTCACCATCTGAGAGACTGAAAACCTGCCCTAGGCAGTTGGGTTAGCCCCTTGAGCCGTCGGAACTGCCCAAGGTTTCTTCCTTTACCATAACAAGTAAAAACAAAAAACGCTGCTAGGAAGTTTTTCCTTGCGCTATATAAATTAAATTGAATTGAATTGAATTGAATGTACTTATACAAAAACATTTATACTTTCATGATAGTAATGCTAAATATGCCAAAGACACACACACAGCTATTTTAATCTACCCCCCCTCCCCCTTGCAAGTTATGCTGCTTTGAGATCAGTGCAGGCATTGGCCTCTGCAATGGCACGTGAATGCTTTATGATCACCAACAGTGAATGCAAGCATGTGAGAGTAAAGGTTACAATGCTTTTTGAGTTGGGCTGTCATTGATGACTAATCACACTTTGTATACATGGTATAAGACACATGTATCTTGATAAGTTTTGTTACCAGTGGACAACTGTGGAGTCCTAGTAACCCAGTAATGTGTAACCTGTGGCAATAATTCACTTAGAACCTGGAACTAAGCATGTGACAAAAACAATTAAAGACCTTTTTGGTGTAAGTTCAGTGTCTTGTTCAAGTATCCCTTGATGCTGTCAGAACTTTAGAACAACTCCGTTACCTACACGTTGTAGTTATTGTTATCTCCTTGGTTCACATTGTTGCTGTGGCCAGCCTTTTACAGGCACATTAAGAGTAGTACATGTGGATATCACTCTGTGTTCCTCCTCATAGCCCTGTGTCATGTGGACCCAGAGGGAGCCAGTCTCAGACATCCAGCAGAGGGAGATGCAGGACCCAGTCAGCCCGTCCCTTCACCCCCATGCACCGCTGCCTCACTGCCCCACAGCTGCATCACGTCCCAGCGTGAGTCACAAGCCTAGTCATTTGTTAATATTACAACTAAAACAAGTCTACTCTTTTCATTGTTTGTTATTAGGATTCAGGTAGTTTAACACAGATGTCATGTCCTTAATCCTTGTATTGATCTTTTACTCTTTTTGTTCTGGTCCTCCATACGTGTCTAGCAGTCATGCATCTTTCTACAAATAAACAAGATTCTATTGCTTGTTTGTTGTTTGTTTGTTTAATTTTTTCATTTTTATATTTCTGTTTTCTATTCCTATTCCTCTATTACTATATTCTGGCTTCTTTATAAATACTGACCCTTACTAATTTTAGCCAGAAAATATTTTGTTATGTTTTTGTTCATTTTTATTCTTAAACCCTACTGTTTTGCTTCAGGACTCCCCACAACAGCCACAGAACTTTCTAGAGTTAGTCGTCAGCGGACATTTTTCTTGTTCCAGCTATGTGTGTTATGGCATCCAACATCATCCTTGGTGACACCACAGACTGAACAACCCCTCCTTTCATGCGCTCTCTCTCTCTCTCCCTTCTACCCCTCATCCCTTCTACCCCCATCCCCCTCAAGGTTTTTTAATTAGTTCTCTTTCCCCGAAGGAAAAGCTGTCCTTTAAGGTAGCACTTTTGGCTTGCTCTCTCTCTGACATAACCTTTATTTAGTTGTGGAGAGCATGCCGGGGTTTGGTGGTGCGTCTCTCGCCTGCCACTAAGTATGAGGCGCTGTGCTTCAGAGCAAGATCAAGGGCTTTGTCAGCATCCAAGCTTTAAGTATGTGGGAGAGGTTGTTTATGATCTTTCCTGCATGGTGTCATTAAAATACATTTGATTTTTGTTTTTCCGTTTCGGATGAAAACCCCTAATCCCCTTCACGCATCTCTCTATGTTATTTACTTTGAGTTGTGCAGTCATGTCCTTTGTTGCAGAGTTGCCTGAAAAAGCCTGAAAAAGTGTGTGTGTGTGTGTGTGCGTGTGTGTGTGTGTGTGTGTGTGTGTGTGTGTGCTTGAGAGAGAACAAGCGTGTATGTGACTTTTTTTCATGACCATTTTCAATTTGATTTTAAGTTATGAGTGAAGCATTATGGTGCTTGCTGCATAAGAGACATGTATGATTTTTGCAACATCTAAGTGTGTGCTAAAAGCAATTACTTTGATGTGCTATGACTAAGGCACAGTCCCCAAAGTTTTTTTAATTAACTACTTGCAGATACTCTGTTTTAAACTCACAAAATGCAGAATTTATTTATAAAAATGTATATAAAGTCTTTCTGTAGATTTGGCTCCAAACCAGTGTAGAAAATAAAAATTACGTTGCTGTGTTCCATAAATATAAACTGCGCAGACAGAGACGGTCAGGATGCTATGAACAATGATGAGAACATTTATTAGTTAGTTGCATACAACATTACGGAATTACGGACTATGGTGAGAGTCCGGAGGACGCAGCATCGAGGTTCCACCTAAGTGATTACCTCTGAACTGGCCTCAAGAGTGAAATTGAACGGCAGTATTTAAGCACTATCCCTTCACAATGTGTATTCCTTTGAGTCAGCGGAAGGTCCTTGATTGAATGACGGTGTCAAAAGAAGAAGTTTGTCAACAGTCGGTGTGAGATGTGTTAACGATGTAAAGTTAGAGAAACTGAGATTGAAAAATACATCAGCCTGTGTTTCCCTTTTTGTTTCTTGTTTTCTTTTTGGGCACTGTTGTGGAGACTGTGAGTGTTCTTCAGGGTTTTTGGTGGTAGAAACAGGTGCAGTGAGTCCAGTTTTAAACTTAACGAGACATCATTTTCACCTTAATGAGTCACATGCCCAATTTTCTTAGGCACATTCAATGGCCAATTTTTTTTTTCTGTAAAAGCTATCAGCTATCCCCCCAAAATGCTTAGCTGTGATAAAACTGAAACTCAGAGACTCCAAACTCGAGACCGTATTGCCAATTATGACTGCCCTGAGATATCACCTGGCATAGCCTGTCAGGCACGCCAACAAATCTGCTGATGAAGTAGTGTTGCCTTTCCAGTGGTGGTGGTGGCTGATTATCATAGGAATGGCCTGGCGTGACACAGAAATGTTATGAGCGCTGAGGTTTAACCATTGGATGGGGCATCTCAGAGGCACCTGGTGCCCCTCTTATCATGGCTGGGGTCTGTCATCTGAGCAGCAGCTGGTGGCTGGTGCTCTGGTCTCTGATTTTTCTCTTTTAAACCCTGTTATCCAGACACATTTGCCAACTGACATTTAGTTTGATGCTGTGCTTTTATGATTGACTGTTTTCTGTCATTGTGACCTCGGATCTGGTTGCCCTTGTTAATGGACGGAGTTCTCTCTTACTCTTCTCTTCTCTTTTATGATCACTGCTAGCATAGGTGCAGGCATATAGGTGTTGATTGAGATCCCTTTTTTCAGTGAATTTTGGTTGGGGGGGCACTCACCCTCCACTGTGGACCTCCCAGACCACGGGGTGGCATGTACCACCTGAGTCAACGTGTTTGGGCGGTACTCAAGGGGCAAATCAAGTAGTTCTACTAGGCTTGTAGCATGTAAAGTTTTTTGTTCTCCAGGGATATTTGTGCTTGACCATACAGACCATTATGTCTAGGAGGAAATTCAGGAATAAAGGAATTCATACTGTGAACAAGCTGGAACTGTATATGTGTGTTTACATGTATGTAAAACTAGGGGCAAACCTGTAAGACTCTTAAAATATCAAAAGTTCAACAAATAAACAGTATGGAAATTCATTTTCTTCAGATGGAACATGCAGCAATGTGTGGCAGTAATATTATGTACTGCCAGGAGGTACCTCTAGTTTTTACTTCTTTCGTTTTCTCCCTGCAAGGCTTTATCATTTTGCACCAATTTCTCTGTGGTGCTATATAAATGATACTATTGATCTCCTATTCTTTCTCAGATTGCTTTTTCTTTCATACTGTCCAAATGGGACTCTTCTGCAGATTCCCCCCTCCTGGAGCCTATAGATGTTAAAAGCAATTTCTGATGAAGCTGAGATCCAGTATAGCTTCTCAGACACATACTGAAGTTCCCATTTAGAATTTTAGTTTTGTGTGTGTGTGTGGACCTTAATTTGGCACACTCAGAGGTGAAAGGTTGAGTAGAATCCATTTCTTTGGATTTAAATTTGAATCTTGTACTATCATTCTAGCCTGGCCCGTGCATACTGTTCAGTTGCATAGAATTTCACATTTTAGTCTGGTTTGATGTAGAGGTGTGAATCTTCACTGGTCTCACGATTCGATTTGATTTCGATTATCATGTCAACGATTCGATTCGATTCGATATGTCAATACATCACAATGCATTCCATGAATGCAATTAGAGCAATTAGGGCAATTAAAAACGCTCCAAATATTTTAAAAGCTGATAATTTGACACATTTCTGATTTTTTGAATAGATATGGAAGCATGAATTATACAAGTCACATGGCTGCCACAGTCACTGCTGAGTGTAAAATAGCCACAGTAGTAGAGAAGATGGAGGAGACCAAGTAGAATTTAACAAATTGAATTGTTTTTCAATAAAGTGCAATTATTTACAAAGTGCAACTATTTACACTTACAAATATATATATATAGAATGTGCAAAACAAAAACTGTACAAAAAGGAATAATTGACATGCACCAAAATAAGTCAATGAACACACAAAATTGCATTTAACTCCAAACTACTGAAACACCCCCGTGCCAATGGGTTACCCCACCAAGAACCCAGGAAACTCCTCTATTTCTTCCCAGTGGAACAATCCATTTGTTTGCCGTTTTGTTTCCCAGTGAGTGAATTGATTACGGAGTTGTTATTACAAAAGTTTTAACCAATAAATGCAAATGTATTTGCATTTATTGGTTTGCATATGCAAATGTTTGCGGCTGAAAAAGACCCAGGAGCATTTCTTGGTTGTCTATTCCATGCTCAGAAATGCATGCTCATTAAAAATGTTCGTATTTCCCACCCTCTGGCCAGTTTCCCGTCCCCCTGGCGCTGATTGGCTAGTTCATTGTGAGGCCTATTGGCTGGATTTTCGCTGAAGCAGGTTTTTCTCAGCAGTAAATCGGTAAATTGGTGAACTATCTGAGTAAACAGTAAATCGGTTAACTATCTGAGCTAAATAAATACGCAATGGACTTGTCAGGAATTCAACCATACAACAGCCAGATCCACAGCGTTTGGAAATGAATGTGCCAGACTGGTACGTTTTACTAGAATTCCCGGTAACTAACGTTACATACTATGTAATTAAAACTAGGGTTGCTTCACACATTCAGACACGGCATTGGGAAGTTAAACAGAGTTGGCATTTTACATGAAGGACATGAAGGAGTGCAATAACTAATGTGTTAAATATGAATTTTACCCATTTAACATACCCGATATCCGACATTATAGTACTATTTATGGCACATTTCCACTACGGGGTGAAACCCGGGTGTTTGGGGTAAAGCCTTGGGCTTTACGTCTTTCCATTATCGGGGCTGGCCCAGGGCTGGGGCTTTTTCAGTTAGCCTATTTGTTGCGACCCGCATCCTCCTATTTTGCCTGCGAGAGGCCAACATTATTGGCACGTTTTGTCTGTCTCTCTTCATTTTCTCGGAGAAAACAAATAAAGTTGTATTTAAACACAGACAAAGTTTTCCACATCCAGCTTTCAGTAGCCTAGGCTAACACATTTCTACATTATGCTATTATAGGATTGTCAGCCTTTATGACAATGTTATGCAGAACCATTTACCATTTAATATTTTGTAGGCATGGGCTACGTTTTAGTTTCAGCACTTAAGTCTGAGGTTATGATATGCTATGATAGACGGCGATATGCATCTTTACCGGGAAATTAACGTATTACGTTTGTAGTAGTATGTGATGCCGTGACTCGCACGTCACAGCATCACGTGACTATCGCGGAAGCGCGAGTCATGTTTTCAAATGTTTGGTAGGAAGCCGTACTGAACGGAATGAATGAGTTACCCGGTTTTAACAGCTCTGGACATTATAACAGTCTTGTGTACACCTTGGATAAGGATTGCCCGTCACCATCTATACGCCCAACGCGAGCAAGAAGTGTAAAATTCGGTGAGTGCACGCACCGGTAAAAAGGCATTTTAATCTCGCTAGGTTTTGACATGTTGTGTCGAACGCCATGGACAAACTCAGGCTGTTCTAAATGGGTACATTGTATTCTGGCTGTAACATTTTACATTTTACATTACAGTATGAAAAACAAAGTGGAAAAACTTACTTGTCCCGCCGTCGTTGGCAGCTGTGTTAGGGGGCGCGCACCTGCACAGACTGAGCTTAAATGCTGTGTTCACGGGCTCACGCAAGTCCACAGTGGATCCATGGCTCCTTCCTCAATTTCTCCACATTTACTGTAATATACTAATTAGTATAAACAAGCCTGTTGGAGGCCTAGAGTTCTGCTTATGAGAATGAAAAATGAGAAAGGAATAAACCTTTTGGAATTCGAGGAACAAAGAGAAAAACTATGTTGCCAAGGCAGCAAATGCTATAGAGGCTGAGAATTGATTTTAACATCAACTGATAAAATTGCAGTCAAAAATGTCACAAATGCACATACATTCATTACACTAGGTGTCATCATGGTCCTGAAAATATGCAATGTTTAATAAAGCAAACCCATGGAAAATAAAACTGATGATAATATTGCTGGGGCTTCTAATTTGCTTGTATTTCAAATATAGACTGTATAGTTTTCTTTTTTATAATTTGTGTTCATTTTTATATTATTACAATTTTCCTGATTGTTACTCAAATTATTACCTTAACATATGGGTTAGGATAATACAAAAGGGTTTTTATTTGTTTGTTTTAGTTTATACATGGTGTGGCTTATATTTGGGGGATTATTGTACCTAATGTTGGATCCTGTATAGGCCTACAGTAAATGTAAAGAAATATTGCAGGGCCCAGCACATTCTGTCTAGGTTTATCCATGGCTGGCTTGGATGTTTTGACTTCCCTTTAGTTTTGTTCTGCTACCATTTCTCATTTTGGGTAGTCGTTCTTCAGCCTTTAAATTGCAAACAAAACCCAAATCACAGTGTATGTGAAGAGTAACTGCCACTGCCAAAGCTGACAATCAATAAGTGTTTTCTTTGCTGTCAAACCAGCTGTTTTTGTTGCGTGAAATGCCTCCTCCTGTTCTAGCGCGCTGGCTGGCCACATAATTGCCTGCTTGTTATTTTACTAACTTCCACTCCCACAATATATTGAATTCTTTATTAGAATGATAGCCCACGCAAACCACTGCCGAGAAAAGTTAGAAGCTTTTTTCCCTTTGCACAGAAGGGTAAGATTTGTTTTTGACTTGCTGACTTGCACTGCATGTATAAAAGGTGCAAGCATCCATGCTGTTATTTATGAGTGAATGAGAATAGAGAAATGGCACTTAAATGTATTTGTACACTTTTTCTTAAACCCACTATGTGTAAGTTTTATTTTTTTCGTATGAGAATTTCTCCCATCTATCGGCGAAGTGGTATACTGCACACGTTTGAATTAAAATGTATTTGCCCTTCCCTTCCCATGGTCCTCATTTCCCATGGTCCTCATTTTGAAAATGGCGGCGCAAAATGGATATTCTCATTTGGTACCCAGCCACATCTATATATAAATGGAAATTACCAAGTTTACGGGAACACTACAATTTATTCATGGAGGTAATTACCATCGTTTTACATTATATTTTTAAAAGAAAAAAAATATTTTTAATAAAAGACGAAGATAAATAGAAGATAAATCCTACACATAGTGGCTTTAAAGAACCCATAGAATGCAAAACCACATTTACCTTGTTATTGTTGAATTAAGGTGGCTTAAGGTATCCAACGGACCATACCGAATTTGCACTACCTTCCTCAAGAATCTCGCATTCAACGGGAGTAGTTGATGTTTATCTACAACCACGTTCCACTAAACTTCAATCCAAGATGGGTAGTTTCCTCTGGTCATTTCACGCCAGATTGTTTCGTCAACCTCGGGCTGTATAGATCCGGCTTTTCACGAGCACTACACCTGAAACCAGGATCTATTCCAACTATTCTGCAAGCACAACCGATTCTGCCGGTAGGTAACCATGCTAGAGTTCAGTGTTTTTTGGTCGCCATAACTATAGAATTATATACTTGTATATAGTGGTATTTCTATGGCCTTAACAGTTTGCCTACTTGTGTGCTTAGTCCCAGTGTTGCATTTCCATTACAAAGTTTTACTATATGTAGGCCTACTAATGTTTACTAAACAAACGTAATAGCCTACGTTTCCCGGTAAAGATGCATATCGCCGTCTATCATAGCATATCATAACCTCAGACTTTAGTGCTGAAACTAAAACGTAGCCTACGCCTATATAATATTAAATGGTAAATGGTTCTGCATAACATTGTCATAAAGGCTGACAATCCTATAATATCATAATGTAGAAATATGTTCTAGGCTACTGAAAGCTGGACGTGGAAAACTTTGTGTTTACATACAACTTTATTTGTTTTCTCCGAGAAAATGAAGAGAGACAGACAAAACGTGCCAATAATGTTGGCCTCTCGCAGGCAAAAGAGGAGGATGCGGGTCGCAACAAATAGGCTAACTGAAAAAGCCCCGGCCCTGGGCCAGCCCCGATAATAGAAAGACGTAAAATGTGCCATAAATAGTACCATGATGTCGGATATCGGTTATTTTAAATGGGTAAAAATCATATTTAACACATTAGTTTTTGCACTCTTTCATGTCCTTCATCTCAAAGAACATTTTATGATGGTCAAAAAATGTGTTCTGTGGGCTCTTTAATATTTAGTCTTTTAGATGCTCTACTCACTACAGATAATTGCCTATGTGTGTGTGTCCGCATCTGTGTGTGTGTGTGTGTGTGTGTGTGTGTGTGTGCATTTCTGTGGTGTGTAGGGAGTCTGTGTTTCGCCAGCTGTGCTGTCTGAACTGGCTTCTGGAGGCCCTAACTCTGGGACGTGCCGGCAGAGCTGCACCTGTCTCCTCATGCTGGGACCCCAAGTAAGATTTCTTCACTTATGTCCTCTGTCCTGGTACAGACATATTGTATATAATTACATAATAAATAGAGTGTCTGATGTGTGTGTGTGTGTGTGTGTGTGTGTGTGTGTGTGTGTGTGTGTGTGTGTGTGTGTGTGCGTGTGTGTGTGGCGGAGGGTGGGCGGGTGGGGGATAAATTGGCTCCAGGAAGTATAATTCGCTTTTATTGTCAATATACAATACATATACTGGACATACAATACATATAGTGGACATACAGAGGAATCGAAATTATTCTAGCTATCCCACAGTGATGTGCATAGTCAGGAGAGCCAGAGGCCACTGCGTCTACACGCGCCGCCTGATATGGAATTCACCCAATCACACATCCATCCACACACCAGTGGAGGGGATTACCATGCAAGGCTCCAGCCTGCCACCAGGAGCAATTTGGGGTTCAGTGTCTTGCTCAAGGACACTTCGATGGTGTCAGGTAGACTGGGGCTTGAACCTGCAATCTTGCAGTCACTGAATGGCTCCTCTACCACCTGCGCCAAGAAACACATGGTGGTCCCCTACGTATCTAGATTATTTGAGAAACTAAGGAGAATCTGCAGCAGTGTACTTCCAGCTAGGAAACACTCTGAAACTGATACCCCTCTATCTGTGCCCTTAATTGCACAACAGCCTGTAATGATTAAAAAAAGAGTCTGTGAAAGACAAAACAAAATCATACCTCAACAGGTGGCTACACCTCTTATGCTCTTTACATACTGTAGACTACATTGATATTTTGCTTACTGTATGTGTTTTTTGTAGGCTACAATACAATTCCAATTCACGTGATTTATACCTGCCTGTAAAATTCCAGATCGTTAAAACCTGCATGTTTTAGCAATTATTGTGCAGGAACCCTCTCCAGCCCAAGGCCCTGACACCACATAAGAATGGCACTTATATTTAATTTTGTATTATAATTTGGATTAAAAATTTAGAAATTGTCATGTCATAAAATGTATATGGTTAAGTCCCATAATGTATCATTTTTAGTATGATTAATGTATTGTTGAATAATCTAGACTAGGGCAGCAACAGCCAAGTGTGGAGCCGATTCATCTACTCCATTGCCAGCTGCCGTGCTATACGGCGTGGTGGTGAATGCCATTAAAAGCCCATCTGTTGGTGGATTCTTGCATGTTCATTCATTTGCTTGTATACATTACTGCCACTTTCATTAGCCAGAAGTTGGGCCATAACATGGTCTGATGTGACTGCCAGGCCTGTGTCTGCATTAGTCCTCTAATAATGCATCTGTTGCATTCACAAATAGGAAAAACACACTACTTGTAGCTGACAGTTGACTACTAGATAGATCCGCTGACTCCATGTGATCCGCTAGATTTCTTTTAAAAACATATTCTAAACTACAAGCTTTGAGACTATAGGGAAGTTGATGTGTGGTTTACAGACAAGGCACACTAGCTGAGAATTCTATTTTATTTGTATAGCGCATTTTACAAAATACGTCTCATAGCGCTTCACAACATAAAGCACTAATGAGGAACAGGGGCAAGGAAAAACTCCCTATCGTTTTTTATTGTTATGGTTTAGGAAGAAACTTTGGGCAGTTCCACGGTGATTAGTCCATGGTATTACTAGGTCTTGACTCAAATAACCATAGAATTAATCCCAGTATGTAGGCACACATAATAATTCATGGTGTTAATAGTCCCATAATAATCAAAGGATATAGTCCCATATCATAGGAGCATTAGGTCAAGCCATAGGGCAAACTGGGCGCTAGGTCAATCATGACAGGGTCGTCTGTGGAGAGGCAGACCACCCAGGAGGTTAGAGATGTAGAATCAGGCAGTTCAAGCTCTTGTTACATGCAATTGTGTCAGAAAACAGTGGGTGTTCTGTTTGACTTTGAGATAACCACCACCTCCCTACACGTCCTATCCCAAAAAAGCCACTTTTTCTCCAGGTCTAGTACAGATGAGTTTCCCCGAGGCATACTGGTGAGGCTAGGTCCTGTGAGACTGTGTGAGCCCTTTTTGATTCTGTATGCCCAGATGAGCACTTGCAGAATGGCCTCCAGAGATTACCCCTCAAAAAATACACAGAAATGAATAAAGCTAAGAGAGACAATTAGATCCTTAGATGATGTGTGATTAACGACACCCTGGAGAAAAGGGGCCTGACGGATAATGTGAAGATCTGTGGAACTCTGAAATGAGCCTGCGGCCTGACAGGTGGTGGTGGAGGATGAATTTGGAAATGGGGATAGAGGTGGCGTGGGTTGGGTGAGGTAACGGGAGGGGAACAAGACATCCCCTGAAAGGAGATACACACACACAGAGACACGTAGACACACAGCTCTTATCACAATGCCAAATGTCGCCACGGGACCTCTTCCTGAAATATAGTATGGCCCGAGATGTATGGAAAACATGACACTGCCTGGCAAAAGGCAAAGTTAGCAGCCTTCTAAAGCCTGCCTGTCCCAAAATAATCACATTTCATGATTATTGTAAAGGATTAGCACAGTAAACAACATTGTTGATCAGTTAAAATCAGAATCACTCTATCTGTCAAATGTACACAGTAATTTGACTTGTAGCACAGGATAAGGTAAATTGAAAGAGTAAAGAGACAAACATTCAAAACGGGGTATTGCTCAGTGCAAACAACTTCTTTTATTGTACACTGGAGCCAGTTAATGGGTGTGTTTGAACTGAGCTGACTAAAAGTAAATTGAATTAGAATTATGAACAGGTACCTTCAGGTATTTTTTATAAATTTAGGCCTGGGATAAAGCAGGGTGTGTGTGTGTGTGTGTTTGCTTGCTCGCAGATGTGTGTGTATTTGTGTCTGTTCCCACCAGTGTGGCTTCTCTCTGTCCGAGAGTAATAACCTTGTAAGCTTGAATGTGGGGCAGTGATAAAGTTGTGTGTGTGGGCACCTAGCAATGTGGCCTCTCTTTGTCTGACAGTAATCACCTTGTGGCCCTATAATATGTAGCGGTGATAAAAGTTTTGTGTGTGTGTGTGTGTGTTCTTCTGTATATAAAAAGCAGTGAACTGCCTGGCAGTAAAGAGAAAAGCTTTTTGATGGTCACTGACGAAACAAAAGCGTCTGTGTGTTTCCGTGTGTATGTGTGTATCTTTGTGTGTGTGTGTGTGTCCAGTTAGATAGGGTGGTGTTTATGATTCCTTTGGCGTGCTCTTAAAGAAATAGAGGGGAAAGGAAGAGAGAAATAAACATTGAAAATACAAATAAAAAGGGAGGGAGATTAATTTAGAACAATTATAAAAGGTGAAGTGTTAGCCATGGTGAAAGAGTGTAGAATGAAGCATTGTTATATTTCTAAGGATGAGTGAGGAAATGACAAAGAGGGTTAAAGAAAGAAAGTGAGAGAGAGGAAGAAAAACAATGACGGGAGACAGAAAAGAAAGATAGAACGAATGACTGTTAGAGAATACAAAAGAAAGAGCTAAGAAGAGTAAGAGTGTGAGAGAGGAATATATAATGAAAGAAGAGAAAGAAGAAGAAGAAATTGTATGAATAAAAGAAAAGAGAGAGAACAGAACCCAGCCTCACACTGCAGCCTTCAAGGCTCCCGTCAGTCCACAATCCAATTTCCAATAAAGTTGAGCTTTATGGGGGAAATGATACAGGGGGAGAAGCACACACATATTACACTGAGTGATGAAACTTTATCAGGGCAGCCTGCAGCCCTCAGGGACTGGGTTGGTCTGTGTGTGTGTGTGTGTGTGTGTGTGTGTGTGTGTAAATGTGTGTGAAAGAGAGAAAGAGAAAGCAAGATAGGTCAAATTTTATATGCTTGTGAGAATCGGGTTTCCCTGAGTGTGTGTTTGCACTTACGTGGTTGTGTGTGTGTGTGTGTGTGTGTGTGTGTGTCTGCCTGCCCTGGTTTTTCACTTAGTTATGTCATTTTCCTCCCTCATTCTGCCTGTCTTTCTCTCTTTCTCTGTCCCTGACTATATCTGTCTCCCTGAAAGGATAAAATAAGATTGCATATTCTTTGCTGTAACGATACAAGCCTGATTTGTGTATGTTTCAGTGTAATTGTACATGTCTAGTTGAATAAGCAATAGCATGAGAAGCTGTAAGTAATGCTGGTTTTATTTGCGTCACAGTTTTAAGGAGCGTCACAGCGTTGTAGACCTACCAAAAACTTGAACCTGGCATGGTTTCATTAAAGGTAGATGCTACAACGATAAATGTAGCTAATTATTCATAGATAACATTTTGTCTGCCAAGCAATATATTTCTACCAGCTGAAGGATTGCCAAGTAATGCACAAGTGCAGCCACTGTTCACTTTTCAATGGCGTAGCAATATAGAACCAAATCTCCATAAAATAGACCAGTGGTATAAAATGATTTTTACAGTGGCATGGAATGCGATTCAATTCATCAAGGACCGGAACTATCCATTATGCATAGCATGGGCTTTTTATAATCCGGTTTCAGTGGTATTCAAGTATGCAGAAGTTAAGAGTCAATCTGTCTCTCTCTGTCTCATGCGCATGTGCAGATTGAGTATGCTGAAGTCTTCTGGGCAGTGGCAGAGCCAGACTGTTTTACATTGGGGGCCAAAGGGTGTCCACAGACATTAAAGAGGTGGTCATGTTGTGACCAACAAAGACAGGGGGTCGGTGGGTCCTCTCCCTTGTAATTTTGAATTAGCTACATTTGGCTTCCTCTCCACTGGTGTATTTGGTAACATTTTGGTATCATGTAGTAGTCATTCAATTTGGCTTAACATGAACAAAATCCATGTGAACCAAGGGATCAGAAATTATCAGCACTAATCCTGTGAAGTTCTTAACAGTACAGCTAACGTTACCAGGTAGATGTCTTTGCCTATTTGTTTTTGAAATCATGGCTGACCCTGGTAAAGATGATTTAAGTTTTCTCACACATAGCAATTAAAGGGGCATACAAGAACCAGCGTGGAGAATTGCAGCTAGGCAGTTGGTGGTTTAATTGGTCATGAAAATATATAAGGACCATCTATATAGGAACTGTGGACTGTGCGTATTGCTAGCCATTCTGAAGCAGCCAGCAGGTGATTCTAAATTTCCCAAATAGTCGAGTCAGGACCAGTCATCAACATGTTGGTGTCAACCACTCTATTTCATTTTAGATGTGTTAAAAACCAAACTATTCTTTTAAGATTAATGGTGGCTTGTGTGCACCTTTTAAGGGGAATAGGCAAGATTGCTCTTTATGAGGAATGTTGTATGCATTATCAATTCAACCTCTGCTACAACGATTGAGGGCTGAGATTTCAGAGGTCACACTTTATTGAAATTGTTAGCGTATGCTGATTATTTGGTACTGACTCTTAAAGATCAGAAAGACACAGACTCCATGAAAAAAAAAACATTTCAGACTGTTATCACCTGCCAAAATTAATTAAAAGTGATGCCTTCTTAGTAGGTGACTGGGTGGATACACCACGCAAACTTCCAGACAGACTTGCCTGGAAGAGATGAGGGTTTAGGTATATTGGTCTGACTCTAGTGCATTACAGAAGAATAGGGATAGGGTTATTGAAAATATCAAAGGTTACTAAGTGAAAATGGTTGGTGCCACAATAAAGTCTATTAATTAAAATAACTTAATGTCTCCCATCACATTGAACACAAATGGACTTCTATTTTTTTATGAAGGATTATTTAAAGTTCGGAGCTTGTTTATGGTCCAAAAATGTGCCATTCTTACATTGTCCTATTCTGAATGGTGCAAGCCTTAACCTTACATACATGGTGCACTTGTTTTGAGCAACCAAACAAAACAAGCAATATTGACTACATTATGCTATACCATGGATGTTTGTGGTGTTGATTAAAAAAATATTGAAGGCATGGCAGCTCAAATCTGTGCACACTATTGGATAGATTTGTGGAGTGTCTCTGGTTAAACCTGAAGAGAAAGTGCTTTGTTGAAAGATTATGGGGAGGGATTAAGTCCAGATTGAAGTTGTCTGGTTCCTAAAATAGACAAACTGTCCTGAAACTAAATTGTAATGAGAGTGATCACAATTGGTGGTTAAGCTATGTGCAATATATGTGTGAAAATATTTTAAAAAGGTTAATTTCAAGAACAGATACTCGTAATGTTTTAAGATGGGTAATAATATTAAGCTACTTATACAAGTTGCTATTAACCAAAAGAACCAAAAAAAATGGGAGATTTGCAATGGAGGGTTTTACATGGTACAGTATTGTGACAACTCTTTTATATATCTAATAAAGATTAGTAAAAGAAATTAGAAAAAATCTCTCTCTCACTCTCTCTCTCTCTCTATCTGTCTATCTATCTATCTATTAGGGATCCTGGTGAAAGCCGGGCTGCTATTAAGACCCTGACCAAGGAGAAAGCCATTCAGGCCAAGTGGGAGCAGTTCATCTCTATGCCCAAGGTGCTGCATTGAATAGGGCCCGATAGATGATCTACAGATACTCAGATTGTACCCAGATTATAAACAAACTAACTCTAGAAATTTCAAGTTAGACTTTAGGGTTTTCTCCACCTCAACTGAGTCAAATCAGACTGTCAATGTCTGCTGTCTGTCTGTTGTTGGGGATATTAATATGGCCATAACCTGTACATTCATCTGACCTCAGACTCCACGCAGGCTCCCCACTAAACTGTCTCACACCTCTGGGAGCTCCTACCTGCTGAAGACCCCTGGCCAGAGCAGGGCCTCCTCCCTGGCCACTACCCTAACTCATGGCAGTTTGGCATCTCTGGTCCCTGAACCAGATGAAGTAGGAAGACTCACAGCCACATGCGAGGAGACAGACCGGCAGAGTGTAGCGGAGTCCGACGACGAGCCTGCCATCTCAGAGTGTGAGTGTGTCTTCTTCCTGCCTTTTTAGACCATCAGTGAACCACCTCGCATTAAAGAATATTAATGGTCATATTATTACTATTATTCTAAGAATTTATAAGCTGGCTAAATGGACAACTTTTCTCTCCCTTACAACCATTGCCTGCTTGTACAGTCTCATTTCTACTGTTCCCACTGTTACTTGCTAATTGATTCAACACCTATCCTTGATTCTTTATTCAAACTAGTCAAAATACAGTTCACTAGGTGCAGCCAAGGCTCTGATGGCAGGTGCTCCTTTCCTTCACTCTTTGCTCTGACCTCGGACAATTTTCCCTTTCTTTTTTTGTGTTTATTCTTCTTTCGTTGTTTTTTCTTTCTTTCTGTTATGGTTTTCTTTATACTCGTGGAGAAGGGAATGTACAGAAGAATCCCCAGGTTCCTCACTGGAAAAACAATGATTTGGTATTTGCAATTGTGTGTGTCTGTGTGTGTGTGTGTGTGTGTGTGTGTGTGTGTGTG
>JAGFZM010000224.1:92209-128211 GCA_017657215.1 Limnothrissa miodon
ATATATATATATATATATATATATATATATATATATATATGTATAGGCTATATATAATGTGATATGTCCACCACTATACATATTGGTGTAATTGTATAGGAGTGTGTGTGTGTGTGTGCCACCATATTGACCTAGAGCATCAAGTATCGCTTGTTAGGTCCCTTAACTATAGCAAGAGATTCAGGATCTCTTCTCTTGTTTCTGCTACAGCTGTTGATAAAAGAAACAGGCAGCTAAAATGAAAAGGCTAAGTCATTCTGTTCAACAAAGGAAGAGATCAGTTAGGCTGATCAAACTTGCTTCATGTCTTGCGAAATGCATCTTCCTGAGTATCTAGTCATTTCCTTCTCCCGCACAGGTTGTGGGTGTTGTTGGCTAACCTTGCTGCTGCAGCCAAGGCAAACAGGAAGCTTGCGCGGGTGTTGGAGAAGCTGCAGCGCTTCGCAGACGAACGGCGACTACGTGTGCGGCCCCAGGTCTTCCTCAAGGTCCTGGGCAGCCTGCACCCATGGGAGCTGTGTCTGCCAGACCTGTGCGTGGCCATAGAGGTATTTCGCACCACCAGTAGTGCTCTGAAGGAGCTGTTTTATCTGAAGCAGAATGGCGTTTAAACAGCCATTCAAGATAATTGGCTCAAACTACAAATGGTTTCCAAGGTGTAATAATACAACCATTTACAAGTAGTATTATACAGTGAATTGCATCCAAGGGTTTTAGTGTTTTCACTAGCTAGCACATCCACTGTCTGCTCTGAGGTATTGTAAGTTTGCAGATTCAAAGCTAGATTCAAAAGTGTGAGACAGGAACTACTGTCTGTCCATGGACATTACCATCCTTGATTAAAACTTGGTGGGGCAGTATAAGTTTGACTTGTCATAAAACTACAAGAGACCAGTAGGCCTATGCAAAACACAGCCTACTTTACAGCTCTTGTGATTAAAGATCCTGAGCTTACACGCATGCATTTACATTTCTGGATGTATGTATGTTTATTCAAAGTGACTAAGGGTGCCTCATTGTGTTAGTTTTAATTGTTTCTGACAGGAAACTCATGCAATCATAACAATGTTACAGGTGATAATGGAGAGTGTGGATTGACATCATTGTCATGCAAGTGAAAAAAGATCTCCAGTGTATTCAACCCATGCTGTAATTTTGCGAGGTCTAGTTGGAATGTACAAGTTCTGCCTGAAATGAGGCGATGTTAACTTGAAGCAATATGAGAGTGAAATATATGACATGACGCACACTCTTATAACAGGCAAATCATTTCATTTCTTTTTGGAAACCAGCTCTTCCTCCAGGTCATGAATGTGATATGTACACTACTGCTACTAGTAGTTCTTACATTGCCTTTTGTTAGAGAATATTAAACACAAGTACAAATCCTATTAATTCATGCAAATGATGTGACCTTAAATGTATTGAAAAGCCAAGCTATGAGGAGAGGGGGAGAGAGGAGTTGAGAGAAGTAGGAGGGAGAGTTGATTAGCTACAGGAGGTAAGACAGTAGAGGGGGGGGCAGGGAGAGGAGAGGAAAGTCCTCCATGACCCTAGCCTCTCATTTTTGCTCTGGCGTGTCCAGACATCACATGGCCCAACTCATCTAATCTGAACTGAAACACAGGAAGTGTGTGTGTATGTGTGTGTGTGTGTGTGTGTGTGTGTGTGTATGTGTGCGATGTGGGGGTGGTGAAGGAGTCTCAGTGGCAGGGTGTCATTAAGTGATTGCAGGGTGCCTGTCGCTCTCCAGGTGGTGCGGGAGCATGCGGTGAAGATGAGCAGGGAGGACTACGATGCCTGGCTACTCACTAGGATATCTGGCCCCCAGGACGCACAGAACACACCGCAGGGTTCATGATATACATCTCCCCCTCTCTGTCTCTCTCTCTCTCACACACACACACATACACACACAGACACACATTTTAGACTCATCAAAGCTTTTAACCTATAACAGTTGAGATTGAATAGGCCAAACCTCTAGGCCAAGACGCCTGCATAGTTATGAGCACAAACCAAATGATCATTAATGATCATAGAACAGACGGGTTAATATATTGTCACACAGGTTTGTTACTCTGAATCAGTTCTTAAGACACACACACAAACACACACACAGTCACATACACTATTTTGACAATGCAAGGCATGTTCAGATATTTTGTGTTGTCTTCCTTCCTGATTGTGTAATTTTCTGGGTCTCATTCTCTTTCTCATTGTATTGTGTCTATTGTACATCTCTCAGGTGCTATTGTGTATAGTCAGGTATCTCTGTCCCTTTGACACAGGGAAGACAAGAGACACAGAAGAGTCCCCACCCTAATGCTATTTTGTGGGAAAGAATTGGACCTGTTATGCAATTATGTCAGCACATCAATCTGTATGAGCATTACTGCAGCACCAGTGACGTTTTTTGTTAACAAAAAGAGGGCTATATTCAGTTTATTTAATCAAGAACGTAATATTTAAAGCAGGGCTAAGCAACGTTCTGTCTTTTTCTCTCACAGGCTCCCTCTAAAGACCGTTGTATTGCATTGTATTGCACTGCATTCTATTGGAGGCGGACCGCTGCTGTTGAACATTGCAAATGCTGTATCTACCATTGTAGGCCACAGTGGCGCATTCTACACCGTTTGTTCGCCGTGTAATGACTCATGTTAGCATCCTAAACAGTAAGAAACGGATTAATTAACTGAAAAAATGTTGCCTAGTTGGCTTTTAATGAATCTCTTTGGGCTACACAAGCAGGCAAGTTGATGTTTTCAAACAAACCCAAAGCATTTTGCATGTCCGGATTAGACT
The DNA here is from genome assembly GCA_017657215.1 of Limnothrissa miodon. Taxonomy (NCBI): domain Eukaryota; kingdom Metazoa; phylum Chordata; class Actinopteri; order Clupeiformes; family Clupeidae; genus Limnothrissa; species Limnothrissa miodon. The sequence goes on from JAGFZM010000224.1 coordinate 95,015, forward strand.
GCCAAGCTGTGTGTGTATACATCTCCTGTCTGTTTGGTACATTTATCGTTAGTCAGGTGTCAGGGCTGTCTCAGCAGATCTGCTATTTCTTGCAGTGCTGGCTAGTAAGGACTCTTACCTCTGATGATAAGACCTCCTGGAAAAGGGGAAAGGGATGGGGTTAGGGGTGTGGGTGGGGGCAGCAGACTTGTGGAACCGTGGGGGTTAAAAGGCGGTGTGATACCCAGGGCAGCCAGGGTAAGTGGTTTAACCTGATGATGGGGGTGGTGGTTGAAAACAATAGGGTTCCGGGTGGCTCCACTGGGTGGGGTCCACAAATACCTCAAATACCTCTTTGTCTCAGATGGAAGGTTGCTTAAAATTTGTTACGTCCTTGTCCTTAAATTCAATTTGTTTGGAGGTTAAAAAAAAAAAGAATCAAAACTTTGTTTCCCCCGAGAAGCAGCAAATTAGCTTAGGCAGTGTTGTGTCTGTCTGACAGCTCACTGAGGGAGCTGGAAAAAAAGTCCACTTTGTCCTTGTTCTGTAGCTGCCCACAAAATAAACCTGCATTGCCCTCCTATGGAAAATTCAATATTTGCTCTTCAATTACCGGCAGGCTGCTTCATCCTGCTGAGTTGTGAAAGTGGACTTAGCCTTACAGGAAGTTTGACTTGTTTGTTTTCTTGTGAGGTTTTGGAACGGTGTTTAACACCAAACCTTTCCCTCATGCCAGATTTAAATATATTTATCCATTTAAATAAATGAAAAATAAATAATTGTGGTGATTAGACTGAATAATGTTTGATAGCAGACAAATGAATGCAGATGAAAAAAAAATTGAACTGCCTTTTTGGTTGATAATTTGCGCCATGTCTATACTGTCTCTTTCATAGGGACTAATTTAGTACTGTACCTCCCAGCCAGCCCTAAAGGCTTTGTCAAAAGGTCATCTTCTGGCCCTTGTCATTACCTGTGGGCAATGGAATTTCACCTCTACTCCCACTATCCATAGAGCTTTTCCAGAAAAAATCTCACAAACATAGTTGTCACTATGTCCTGGGGCCCAGAGTCATGTCATCACATCAGGGGCTCCAGATCAGAGTGACCTGTTCTTGTCTGGGCAAACTTTGCTCCCTTGCTAGCCGACATTATCTATGGGTTTCTCTATCATGTTCTGTCTTTGTGTGTGTGTGTGTCTGTGTGTGTGTGTGTGTGTGTGTGTGTGTGTGTGTGTGTGTAGTGTTTTTGTTGCAAGAAAATAACGTGTAATTTTGGATTTCATTTCATTCATTTCAGATTTAATTTGAGGCCTTTTGCAAAACCTTTGTAAAACATACTGTTTTTGTCACTATTTCCATAATCATCATGAAGAATATGTGTCTGCGCCCCACTTTTGTCTCAGCTTTGAGATGATTTGGGATTTAAGGTGAAGATTTAATAAAGATACAACTGGAATGTAATTTGCTTTAGTTAACTTTAATGTAGCAGTCTGTTTCTTCTTTATTTAAACTTTTGCATCAGTGTATACTTTAACAGTAATAAAATGTATAGTAATGTATACTAAACATAAAACTCCATCAAATAGCATGAAATTAAACAAGCACTGCAGCAAAACTCTTATGAGTCAAGCAAATAAACTGGTATAAATTGCCTCACTAATGTCTGATGTCAGAAGGTGCAGTATGTATTTTTGCGCAACTTGCTCCTGCATGCACAGCCTATCCTCTTCACCCCTACCATGCCCTGAAGGGGACCACTTTTATGTACTTGTACTTGAGAATAGTTTGTGTGCAGCTGAGCCACTGCTGGAATCTAAAAGACAATGTCAGATTAATCTAGAACCAATAACGTTATAGTCACAGAGCAAAGGTTCTTTCTGTGTTTTTCTTTGTAAAGCTGTCTCTCAGGGGCCTCTTATGGAATCTCTCTAGGAAGTCACACAGATCTGCTGTGGACTGGAAAAAGGGTTTTCATCTCAACCCCTCGCCTGGTTTGTCGGGCCCCACATTCTGTCTGATGACAGCATAAACCCACAGCGGTGCCCTGTGCCGAGAAAAGAGAGGCATTTCAAGTGGGGGTGGTTAGACGGGAAACATTCTCACAGATGGCTATGATTTTCTCCCCAAAGGCGCTGCGCTTTGGGTTTGCAGTAGACAGATGTTTAAGCCAGCTCTGGATCAGAATACCAAATAACTACAAACTGGATTAGGTACAAATGCATACATATGTAGTATGTCACATATATGATTATGCAGTGTATACCAAGCTGGAAATTTAAGTCTATGTTTGGCCTATATCATATATAATCATATTGTGCCTGTGTAAGATTAAATATTAATACTGTTATAAGTTGTCTAACTTAATAAGCTCTCTTAGACAGACGTGATCCTAAGGGTAACATTTCCTGGTGGTGCGCTAACCTTTCCTCGTGGCTTCCCACTAGTGCACTCTGGCAGTCAAGAAACTGCAGCCAAGCGAACTGGTGAAATGGAGTGATGTGAAAGCGCTTTTTGTTTTTATTCCATCGACTGACTGAAATAACAAAAGAGTCAGTAAGGTTATAATCTGTACTAACCTGACATATCAAGCTGCACATGCAAGATGAAGAGTTGTTCTCTCAAAGAACCACTTCCTGGAATGAACAACAGAAAAAAAGCTTAAAGTTTTGAAAAGTAGTCTCAGACCTAATTTGATATCATAGACTTCTGCATGGTTGTTTGCTTATCTACCTTTTTATATAAATCTTTCTCATGATGTTTGCTTGGTTATGGTTTCTCTCCCCATCGTCTCAATCTCTCTATCTCCCTGTTTCCCTGTCTTTCTCTTTCTGCTCTTTTTCCATTTTATGTTCTGTGGTTTTACCAATTGAATCATTCACTGACTGTGTTTGTGTGCAGTTGAAGCCTGTAGTGAGTACAAGTCGGTCACACTGCCCGTTTTGGTCAAGCTGTTTCTGAAGCTTCCTGCCTCTTTAAAGTTCACTGATACAGGTCATCAGTCAGCTCATCATGAAACCACTGACTGTGGCTTTGTTTCTTCAGAAACACCGGTGGACAATTCTTTATGGGGAAAACAGAATTGACGAGTATCATGCATGGTTTCATAAAAGATTAATGTAGCCTACATACAGCCTACTTGTGGTTTCTGTAGAAATATACAAATAAAAAAGGAAATGAAAAAGAAACTCAGCTAAACCTCCCTAAGTGTGCCTTTTGTGGGTGTGGGGGAGGGGGGCATAAAAAGAGAGAGGAAATTAAAGCCCTTATCAAAGTAGTTGGAATAAACTTATGTGCTCATCCAGTGACCTGTTTTTGTGTGCGTGGGACACCAGCTTTAGCCATCTCAGGCCCCAAAGCAAAATTAGTTAGTCTCAAACAGGCTGGTGACAAGCATAATATTACTCATAGGCGAATTCTAATTTAAGCTTGAACCTTTACCATCAAGGACATTCTGACTTGTATCATAGGGCCACTGTCTCAAGCAAAAACCCTGTGTGACATACGTTCTGTGTGGGTTTTGTTTGTCAATCACTGCATTTGATTTTGAAGAAGTTTACATTCCCACCAGTGAAGTCTCTGACACGGAAAACCAAAGACCCACATGCCAACAAAGATGAAATAATTGTTTACTTTAACTTTACACTCAAAATGAGCTTAAGAGTCATGACACAGGAAGTAGATTGAGAGCAGAAGCTAAACTAACCACACTGTGGTTTCCCCCACACAGAGGACGTTGACGTTATGAAACCCACATCAGAGTGGTAGGATACATTCTTTTGACAATTAAGGTTTGAGAATATAGTGTCAATCAGACACACTGAAATTTTGAAGAAATTCCTGATTTAATGAGATCACATTCTGTTATTTTGTTTGTTTATGTTCATGCTTCAAAACACAGCAGAAGCACAGCACAGCTTCATTAATTCTAAAATTCTCTTTTTACCAGTGATCTCACAGCACATGATAATAAAGCAGTGTCGAACTAATATCCAGTTAGATCTGTGGTGACAAGTAGATGTTAACCTGAACCGGTGTGTGAAAAGGAAAAGGAAATAGACACTTGTACTTCCCCACTGTCAATTTTGACAGAAATGAGGCTGATACACTTTGGCATCACTTATTAGAAGGAATGAGGGGACCTAGATGTTCCATCTCATTCAATGTAAAGTTACTTCATCTGTATGTTCATATATATATATATATATATATATATATATATATATATATATATATATATAATCAATTTTTGGACAAAAGCTCACATATCCAGTAATATAACAAAAACATGAAGTGGCCATTAATTACTATACCCCTGATAGGCTTAGAGAAGAAGGGCTCTTACATTTCCCTAATCAATCAAAAAATAGTTCAGTCTACATAAAGGAAGATTTTTGTTCACTGATCTGATCGGTGTTTCACAGAGTCCAACAGGACAACCTTACTTTGTTTGCACACTGCGGTTATTTCATGTACTGTGGACCTAGATTAACCTACAAGTTGTTGGTTTAACATCTGATAAATAAATTGTTCTTAGATTGTGTCTTGTTCCTAGACATATTGACCTACATGTAAAGAAGTGTCTTCAGCATTCTGTCCAAAAATAAGACAACTAAAGTGCAGTCAATACTGTGCATATATATTTTTTAGGTGTGTTCAAGTAAGCTTTCTGAATTAACACATGGTGAGGTGCAGCACAGAAGTCTTGTCAGTAAAACTTACATATGTACTCAACTTTCCTTTCTTCCTGCTTATCTTATCAGATTGTTTGCAAAGTGTACAGCTGGTAACGTCTCAAAGTTATCAACCTTCACTGGAAAGTCCTGTGTAGAAATGTGTGTGTGGAGCAGGGAGCACTTTTCAATTTAAAATCTCTAATTATAAACTAGTTATATTATGTTTGATAAACTATTTTTTAAAGAACACCTGAATGTGCAGCACTGGTGTGCTGAGCAAGAGAGCGGAGGAGAGGAAAGGGGGGGGGGGGGAGACAGATTGAGGTCACTCAGTGGAATGCCATTTCAAATATTTTCCTAGAAGGGAAAAAATGGCCAGCTCCACCCTCTGTCCCAAAAACCCTGCCACTACACCAGACCACGGACAAAAAGGTTATGCAATGCTCAAGGTTTAATACAGAACAGTATGCTAGAAGGAAAATGCTGTGAATTACAAATAATACATCTGATAAAGCTTTTTGTATCTGACAGTTCATACTGGACTCAAACTAAATACATAAATAAATAGACAGGATACAATTAATCCCTAGGACCCCTACCAAAAATATTGAGATTATGGATCGAGTGAGACTTAGTTGGAACCCTATACAACAAGTTAGATTTTAGATCTGTAAAACTGGCAGAATGTCTGATTTCTCAAATGAGTCAAAGAACTCAATCTCATGGTCTGTTGAAGTTTGGAGAACCACACTTAACATCTGTTAGTACTTTGTATCTCAGCCTAGGAAGGGTAGACTTCACATATTTACAACCTAAAGCGTAAAAGTGTCACTTTTCAGCTACACCAAGCGGCAGTGAATGGAAATGATAAAAAAATGATTAGTTTAGGGTTCAGACACTGATCAACTGGGGGAAAAGTTCGTTGGCGAACACGTCGTCCCATGAGCTCTCGGAGCACAGTGGGGAAGACATGTTGCTGAAAGGGGAAGGGGACCTTTCATATCCAGAGTCACTGTATGCATCTGTCAGATAGGCTGCTTTATTGTAGCCGGTCAGGGAGGGGGACGGAGGCAAGAGGAAGTCGTCAGCAACCCCTGTGGCGGTGGACGTCTCTGGGATGAGCACCTCCTCAGGTTCATCCTTCACCGAGACGTCCTCTGCACACACCACCACCACCTCTTCCTGTGCTGGTGAGAAGGCCTCCTCCTCCTCCTCCTCCTCCATGTCCTCCTGTTGCTTATCCTCCAGCTTAACCTCCTGCACATCCTCATCAACACACACCACCTCTTCCACAGGCTTGGTGTAGATGTGGTCAAAGTGGATCAGTTCATTAGCGGCCTCCAGCTTAACTGGTGTGGTCCCCACAGCTGAAGATGTGGCGGGGCATACTGGAACTCCCTCGCCTCCACTGAGCACCAGCTGGCCTTCCTGGGGCTCAGCAAGACCCTCTTTGAGGAAGAGCTCTGGGTCAAGGATGTCCAGGATGCCAAGCAAGAGATCAGACTGCAGAGAGAAAGAACGAGTTGGTGAGTTGGGATGAATAACACTAGGGATCCAGAACAAAGGCAGTGTTTCAAGCAATGTCACTAGGCAAAGTGCCAAGCACTGTGGTTCCAGAACATTCCCGTTAATCACCGATATTAGACAACTTTTTTCATTAAACTTGGATCAGGAGTCATCGCTGTCCAATCATTAGTCATGAAATCAAACACTGAGGACCAGAGAAATGGCATGGACACACATTATAAGTCGCATTAGACTAATAAACATCAATGTTACTATGAATGAAGGAGCTCTCAGGCACCTCACCTCAGTGTCTGAAGAGCCAGGACTACCAGTATCCATGGCGAACTCCTCAGATTTAAGGACTGCTGGGCCTGCACCTGCTGCGGAGGCACACGTAGCCTGAGTGCTGCGGACTCAGAAGACCCGATCCCCAAACCCACAGAGTTCACACCGGACTCCAGCACCTGAACCTGTAACAGAGAAATGGGGAGAAGAAAGAGACTTGTTAAGCTTAAGAAGAGAGCTTTCAGGAAGTAAGTGTTAAAATGGCTCCATTGCAGGCTGAGCAACTTTTAACGTCCACTCATAGCGCAGCAACCCCACAACTGGTCCCCACCCACAAGTAATTTAGTAAGGACACATTTTTATGTTTACCTTTTCGACTTCCAAAGTATCCAATCCCAATCTCTGTCTCAATTCCTCATTCTCAGTCATGAGATCACTCGTCTTCTCTCGCAAAAGATGGTTTTCAATGTTGAGCTTCTGATTCTGAAAAGTTGAGATACAATTGCAGTCAATGTGTATTAAAAATAAGTACATCTGAAAGATTACATTCTGTTACAAGCCATCTTACCTCCATCTCAAGTTCCAACACTTGCTGTTCCAATTCTCCCATTTTTGCCTTTTTTCTGTCTCTAGCGGTCTGAGCAGCAACTCTATTTTTGAGTTTCCTGTAAAATCAAAAGTTTTCATAAATGCATGATTTCCCACTTGAAAAAAAAAACAAAACAAAAATGTCTATTAAATAATGTAAGGTCTAACGTTCCGGCCTCAGTGATTGCGTAATTACCGGCCATGTTCTTGCCACGCAGGCAGAACTAGATCCTCCACAGGGTGGGACTGTGCGCACTACGCATTTAAAAACACTAACGTTGCCAGATGTGCCGGTCGGCACACAAATTGATCATTTTAAAAACTTGTGAGAACATCTCCCCCAAACTACAGATCTATTGAAACACAGATCTGTGAAAATTCCTACGTTATCATCAACAAACTGTCGACGGTTTCGACATAGACTGTTGGTTGATCGGATTAACATTAGAATTGCTATCTTTAGCTACCGGCGGTAGCACTGTTTAACACTTACCTCCGAAGTGCTTTTTCTTCGGGACTCAAATGTGTAAGTCGCTGTCTTTTCCGAAGAGGTGGTCCGGATACATTTGAATCAGAATCTGACGAGACTTGGCTTCCTGATGAAGGGAGAACAACCGATATTGACCGGTTGAACCCTCCTTGTGTTGCCGTAGATGTGGCATTTTGTTTCCCAGATATTAAGAGGACTTTGTGGGCGCCCCCAGCCCCTGCGGTCACAACAACCATTCTGTACTTCTTGTCGTTTCTGTAGAGGACCCTCTGTATCGTTGTTTGAGGAAATACTTTTATCGAAGGGATAGCGTACTACCCTCAATCTTACAGCAACCTTTCACTCGCAGAAAATTTCTGTCAGTTACGCCTCTAGCATTCCTTTTCTACTATCGTGGTTCAACCTGATAGGATGAAAAGGAACGTGACGTCATTGGGGGGGGGGGTTAATATCATCTTGGTCGGAGGCTGATGAAATCTAGGCTGCATTGAAGTGCTGTGTTGATCACTAACGTTACGTGGAAACCCCCAAGTAACCTTACATTAGACCCAGGTTTGTTTGGCAACAAACATGGAATAACAATCTGCAAATCAACTAATTCTGGAGGTCATACATATTTTATTAGCGCTTAGGCTACGCCTAGCTTTACGTGTAGGCCTGTCCTATTTTGGTCTGATGGCTGATGAGATTTTCACTTTTGTTTTCATGTGAGTATTTGGGATTGAGCTGATCATTTCAGCTGATTGCATCAACCAAGTGATTTGCCCAAGCCTTTTTGTGACCGATTTTTCTCTTCTTCAAGCATTTGCTTACAGAATAGCTTAAGTAAAAATGAACCACCATCTTCCACAACATCTGCTTTACATTTAATATGCCTTTAGTAAGCTCTAAAAAAAAGTAAGGGCTGTGAATGAACTTTTAACCTTACCATGCCGCTACAAGGAAACATTTTTTCTTGTTAATGGTGTTAGGCCTAGGCTACTTCCAGGTAAAGATCCTGCCCACATAACTTGTCACTGTGAAAAGGTGCTTTCACTACAAATAAGGCTTTGCATAAACACACAGGCTGAGGCATGGTAGACTGAGTTGATTCATGAGTCTTGAACCAGTCTAAACAGTGAATTCACAGTTCAATGAAGTCTGTTTGAAAATACATTTTTATAACAGTGGGCGAAAGTTACTTCCCAGTAGTTGTGGCTTACTCCCTCCAATTTCCTGTCGACCATGTTGACCAACATGACAACATTAGTAGAGTCTAGATCTTATTCTAAATAAATAATATATTTGGTCATTTCCAGGGACCTATTGCACAAAACTAGGATAAGGGATTAAGCCAGGATATCTTGGTTATACTGATAAATGATTGGTTAATGCAGCCAGGATAACCAAGAAACCCCAGCTTAATCCCTTATCCTAGTTTTGTGCAATAGGCCCCAGATGGCAAAAATACTACAAATGTATACACACATCCTGCTGGAAAACCCATTCTTAACGTTCTTAGCAAACATACATACATACAGGGGAATTTACGCCTTTCAACTTCATGCAGTCATGTAGGCTGATATTCTTTGTCTGTGTAGGACCTCATTTATCCAGATCATGGTTATGGCCTCCTATTAACAACTCATTTCAATCCAGTAGTGTTCTCTCATTTTGTTTTTAAGAATCTCCAAACCTGCTAACAACTTTTGTTTAGAGATTAATTATTTCCTTTTATGAATCAGTCAGTAATCATTTTCATCTTTCAGAAATGCACAGAGGTGAAAAGAGAACCACATCTCATAGTGAGCATACTAAAGAGCTGATGTGGTCCACACACACACACACACACACAGAGATGTACAGTTCACATTCATTCACTGAATGAATAGAGATGGATGGCATGGCAACCACCTGGGTCACAGTGGCTGACTTATTACATGAAATCACCTAGTGGATGTCACACGCTTGTGTCGTGTGCAGCTGGACTGAACCGCATCACACTGTGATGATGAATGCACTCCTGTTGCTGTGGTAACACACTCTACACCAGGCAATGATGCATATGATCAGGTGGCCTGTTATTCTACCTGAGGTTAGGAGGAGAGAGGAGTGGAGGGTGCCAGGGATCTCATTGTTCCACTGCCTAGACATGGAGGAAGAGTCAACAACCATCAGTGGCATATCATGTTCTGTGTGCCTAGACGGGCGGTTGCACCAGAGGCGTTTTACGGCGTTTACAGCGTTAGTGAGACAAAAGGGACTGCCACCTGGGGCAGTGGAGCCCAGCTGGGAGAGCCTCACGCCTTGGGCAGTCTGTTTGCTCAGGTTCGAGCTTACACTCCACCCCGCTTTTGTGTTTACCCTGGCTGCTCTTTTTCCCACCCTGTGAGTGTGTGCGTGAGTGTGTATGTGTGTATGTATATATTTCTACTTGAAGTAGCCTAATACTGTCAGTGTGTATTTGGATGAGTGTGTGTTTGAGTGTGTTTGGGAAGGTGTTGGTCTCAGAAGCTGGTAGAACCATCAGTCGTGACTAATCGTCTAGAGTTTATCTCTGAGAGTGTTCAAGGACTTTGCCCTGTTCCAAAGTCTACTTTTTGCCACACTATCACACATAAATTCTCTGTGTAATTTGAGCAGTTAAAACATGACATATGTCTCTAGACATGTCTATAAAATAAAATGACAAAAAACTAACATTTCATAATGTGTAACATTTCATAACATGAGAATAATGCTTCAAGAAAAAATGTTTTGGGAGTGTTCAACTATGAGATTAAATAACCAGTGAGAACCCATGAAAGTTCACCTTACAACTCTATATAAACCAACTGGAACATGCTGGAAATGCTGAGGTGTAAAGGACGTTAAGGCAAGGTTGATGAGATAATCTGAAAAGTCAAAAGATAAAGATAAGTGTAAGATAAGAGCACTAATCACAATTTACATGTGTTTTAAATACTGGAAGCAGAGGAATGTCTTCCACTGACTGTTGAATAGAATTTAGTTAGTGTCTCACATGCCTAACTTGTAACTCTGCACGGTACTGAGCGTGTGTGTATGTGGGTGAAGCCACACCACATGTAAACTATCCCATCTCTGGTGTCTCTTCTGAAGACATAAATAAAGTTCAGGGGACTTCCTGTGAATGTAGATAGATCTGTGCCAAAGTACCAGCTGTTATGATGGCACTTATGGGTCTTGGCACTGAAACACCACAGCATTTTTTGGTTTTGGTCATACTGAAACACAAACTGAAAAGAAGGTTTGCATGTTTCTATCAAGAGCATTTCCATGCAGCCGTGCTCTTCAGAGGACATGGCCCACTGGCTTTAAAGGGCTGTCACTGGAACTGCTGCACAGTGGTGCAGCAAACATTTGAGTTTTCATGATTTGTCGGGATGTGTCATTCAGTTGTTATGACGATGTAAAGCTTTATTACTTACATTTTTCACTTTTATGATGCGTTTCATATTGTGATTAATGATCAGTGTAAGGGGTATGGTGTCTCATGATGCTACATCATTCACTGTGTTAATTAACCTAAATTCACAGGAGTAGTGTTCTTTTTGTTGTTGTTGTGAGTCTCATTAATTGTCTCAGAGTCTTTGCCAGCATGTTGTTAGTTAGCGGGATAAACTGAGCTTTGTGTGCTGTCAAGCTGACAGAGCGCTTTCATTTTGTTCTGCAGACATCACATTTCACCCAACGCCCACCCACCCACCCCGTCTGCCTGCAAAACAACAACAACCACCACCGCATGTAAGCCTGTAAACGCTTCAACAGTGACATCAATAACCTTCAGATGCATGCTGCACAACAACAGCTGAACGGACGTCTGTACAGTTCTTGGGCTTTGTCTTCACCTCAGTGATTCACTCGATCAACTGTATTTTGGTCAAGTCTGTTTGAATTCAAAACTGGATTTGCCAGTAATATCCTGATGTTAGCTTTGCCATTCCATTTGCCAAATACTCAAGAATGTTTACTTATGGAGGCTGGAGATATTATGGGTGAATGACAACTTTATATTAGCCACTCTGGCCTATGTTGATTTGGCAGCCATTAGGAGGAAATTACTCGGGTCAGGAGACTAGCTCTCCTTGTAATGCAGTTAGTGTTGATTGCCCCCTGGTGGCTACTGTGATTTTAAAAATTGACCTACAGTACATGTGAATGAACAAGTAACCTACTGTGTTGTTCCACTTTTTGTGTTCAGTCTGCTTGGCAGGATAATCCATGTTTTCCATTGTTGTAACACTGGATTTTCAGTGTGTAATACATTGACATCATCACATAATGCATTTCAGCAGCGAGACAAACATTAGCCAGTTCTGCCTTTCTGCAATAAACACTCAGGGAGATGTAAGACAGATTGCTTAAGTGCAGCATGTTGCACCTAAAGCAATTTACTGCTTTCACATTGAAATCTACTCACTAATGTAGAGTGAAATTTTCTGATTGGTTCACACCAGAGGAAGAACAATCAGAGATGTTTCACTGAGCACATAAACTCAAACCATAGTTCCTGTGACTAATACGCACTATACGTCTGTGACTAATCTCTTAGCCTGTTTCAGCAGGCCATTTTTCCGTTCACTCTAGACCATCATCATTAACGTCAGCGGCACACATTGTTTATGACGGTACCAGTGAACACACACAACCCAGGTGGAGACCCATGAATTGCAAACTCAGCTACGCCCCTCCCATGTTCCCCCTATTCCCCCTACTACCCACCTCCCACCCCCCCCCCCCCCCCCCCCCCCCCCCCCCCCCCCCCCCCCCCCCACCCCCCACCACCACCACTTCACCCACTGATTTTCTCGGCTCTAGAGTGCTGTAAAACGGCCAGCTCATTGTTATGCTCGGGGACCTGGGTCAACAACAAAAAACAGCACTGCATTTCAATAAGCTACAGGGTAAACAACCTGATGCCCCCTCACACAACCCCAACACACACACACACAAACACACAGAGACACAAACACTAATCCCTCATGAGCAACCATGCTGACACACAAGATGCTAAAGCCGTCACTGAACCTGGGGTGCACCATAGGACATTCTAAGATCATTGTCTGTCTTTTTAAAGAAATGGCAGCATCATACTGTTGGAAAAAGGGCCATGTAGAGAGGATCATGAGACTTGTTTTTCTGTTGCGCCATGCTGTGTGGTCCTTCTATAGAACCCTCTCTTCTAATTATCTGTTTACAGTACATCAGTTTGAACACCTCCCATTATGCTGGGAAAAAACAAGATGCCTTGGGGTCCTATCAGACACTCATCTGCCCTCTGGAGGTTCTTGTGGGGAACTACACAACCTGCCTTGACCAGTTTCTTTCCACTGGGAATGGACTGGAACATTAACATCTGTTCTCGTCTCAAAGAAACAGTAACACATTGCACTTCATGTGTCATAATATATTACAAATGATAGCATACTTGATATGATATGCAATTTGTGCAGAAACTGACATTTATTTTCAACATCCACAGTTGCAATGTTATGCTAACATGTTTTGTTTTATGATTGATTGTTTCTGAAACACTGTTCTAAATGATAATATTCAATAGATCCCAAATATTGCCAGTGAATTGCAAACACAGTATATGAAAGAAAAGCTTTTTATACATCAAAGTTATAGCAGACATACTGTATAAGTCATAATTGTATACATCAAAGTTACATAGCAGACCTCTAAGTCACTGCTTAAAAATGCACACAATTGCTGCTGTAAGGTTTCCATCAAGCCAAAATATCTCTCAGGCAATGAAGTCAATTTTGACTAAAAACCATACTGTGCCGCCTTGTCTTTTGACATTGTGAATGATGTCATTTAAGTGTAAAAATACCCACTGCAAATCCTAGTCCCTCTTATTCGTCTCAAGGCTGGCAACAGTCTATAATTAACAAGCAAGCAAACTGAAATGAAAACTGACCTCATATGGGAAATGTTTCCTTCCCAGGCTTGCCACTCAAAACACATACCTTCAGAAGCAAAATACACACATTAAAAACTAAAAGGTATTGCTTATCATATTTTTCTGTAGACCAGTGTAGCACTGCAGTGCTATACAACACAGTATAATACATAATATGGTTCCCAGTTCTGAGGACATCAAATTTGAATAGAATGTGACAAAAAAATAGGTAAAAACGTTTTACGTTTCAGATGATAAACAAAAGCATGCAACCTTTCAAGCTGTCAATCACATCTAATACTTTACTTCAACCAAGGTAGTGTATTGTTGGGTTAATGGTTGTAGTAACGTGTGATAAATCTGTGAAACGTAGTTACCATTACATTAGATACACGAAGACACTAGGCTTCACTTTTGTCTAGGCAGTCAAAAACTCAGCTAAAGACATAATTATGGTTTTAATTGAAAGTTTGACTCATTACCATGATGAAAAAGACATATTATAGCTTCAGCACCAGTGTTTTACATTACTTAAAAAATCGCAGAGGTTCTACTGAACAGATTTTCACAAAGGTCAGATTCATCAGTTACCATACTCTTGTCACAAGATATTGGTGCTTAAAGTGCCCTGTTTTTGCAGCTTTGTCTTTCACTAGGTGGCGCAACTGCACAAATGAGTGGTTATGAGCTTGTTTGATGTCACTGATGCCCACAACAAATCATGATACAAAGATACAAAGGTTGGGGAGTAATGGGAGAAAGTGATCTTCATTGACATTGCTTATGTAGATTTCTACATGGGGATTTCTCCATACGTATGACAAAGACCACATATAGTGAATGGTTGCTTGTGAGCAGCAAAAATCTCATCAACTTGGGCACTGTGCTTTTGAATTATTCCATAAAAACACTCTGACCTACCCAACCCAGTGGGGCAATGCTCCTTGGGGCCTTAGCGGAGCTACTCAGGCCTGGATCATTAGTAGCCTACTTCTATGATATGTCACTAAAACATTGCTGGCTGGGCCACTATAGGCCTCGAGTTATTCGGCAAAGACTGGCTTAGGACTGACCAGCTCATGTTTCAGGAGGCCCCCAGCCAGGGAAGAAACCCTTAAATACCCAAAGTTTCAGTGCATAAAAATCTGGGTAGATCAAAATGCCCACTGCTCTGGTTTTCCCCGAAAAATGCTGCAAATGCTGCAAATCACAGTTCAGTTTTTAACAGTTTGAGTACATTTAATAGCTTGCCTCAAATGCAATAGAGTGGTTGACACCGAAATTTGGATGACTAGTCCTGACTCTATTTGGGGAATTTAGAATCACCTCTGCCTGCTCCAGAATGACTAGCAATAGGCAGAGTCTGTTGGTCCTTTAAACAACTCTAAACAGTTGTTTTAAAGGCAGTGAAGAAAAAAGCTTTAAAGGTTCATAGACAAAGCAAAAGAATTACACGTGAGTGTGTATGAGAGAGAGAGAAAAAGAAACAGAGGTCTTGTTTTTTGCCTCGTCTCTGCTGTCACTCTTGATGGTTCTCATTATCATAGCAGGCATTTGTGTCTAGACCGTCTGGCTAGTGCCACCCCGTTCCAGCTCGGTCCCAGCGGCTCAAACCTAGCCAACCCTACCCTATTCTACCCTACCCTGACCCAGCCATCTCTCTCTGCTGCCTGTGCCAACCCAGTTCCCAGCAGTGTCTGCCTACTCCCCTGCCACACAGTTGGGCCCAAGTAATTACTTCTTCATTTAATGAGTGTTGCTTCTGTTCTCCTGGTGGGAGCTTTTTTGACAGCATTCAAAGCTGTATGAGATAGGCCTGCTCTGCTCTGAGAGAATGGACTCGGAGGCATACTTCCTCACATGCTGCATGACGTAAAACATTGACATTTTTCTTTCAGTTTTCTTTCTTGAATGACTACAATTACTACCATTTCCTTGCTCACGTTGCTTTTTGGTGCACCTTGTACGCAAGTCTCTGTAAAGTGCCACTAGACTATTCTAATGCAAAGGACTTGTCTGAATAGAATTTGATGAAACTGAATCAGTATTGCATATGTGAATCAAGGAATTAACAGTTCTAAACAGCATAAAAACAATTACAAGCGGAGCTCTACTCTAAAGAATTACAGTATGTCCGTGGGTCCCTTTCCAGGTTGTTTAGATGCCTTCACTCTCTAGAGCAGTCACAGTCCAGAATTGGGACAAGGCCCAGGGCGAGCGGCAAGGCAAAGCCGAGGAGGTGCTGACTCCGGAAAGGGTTCTGCTGCTGATCCGTGGCAGATGCGTTCCAAAGTCAGTGGCTGTTTGGGAATTAGGGATGGTATGTGAGTGAGCGCTGCGCTAGACTTTAAATAAAACCGCTGCTGCTTATCCAGATCGACTGGCAGCTGCCTTAGCTTAGTGACTGTGGCGGTCGTGTCCTTGAGCTGTCAACCTTAGACGTCACGTCAGGGTCCTTTCTCAAGGCTCCTGATCTTCTGATCTAAACCATGTCCCTAACTCTTTTAATGAACCCAGTATTCATAAATAAAACAATAAATGAGTTAATAACAGGTTATGATGCATTCATGACGCTTTATAACTTTGACATTAGTTTTCATGTTTACGCAATGTTATAACTGTACACAAAGGCTGTAATCAGAGTGTCACAAAGCCTTAAAAGCTTTCTTGGTCTTTTAATACGAAGGAAAACAAACCACTTCACTTATTGTCTATAACAGTGTCTTATATATTTCCATGAGTAATTTATCGCACTTTACTTGACTATGCACTGAGTACTACATTGAACACTACTCCTCATTAGTTGGCATGTGTAATTAGTCATATAAAAGAACAATTAACACATTTAAGCTTTATAACTATTTTTGCCAAATGAGAATTGTATAAATCAATAAATAGTCATGAGTTGGCAAGAGAGGCACTGTGGCTTTCTCTGTGTTTAGAGAGCCATGCCAGGACCCAGTGAGTGCCCCCCCTGGCTGTGTCGCTGCACCCTACAGTAACTCAACTCAGCTGAACAGCCATCTCCAGGACCAGGCAAGAACGCACTGTTCTTTTTTGCTATGCCCGTAGGCGCCATCACACAACTTGAAGACATATGGGGAACATCTGAGAGTTTTTGTCACACCAGGCTTTTTAGGTCTGTGCCCTTCATATTGCGTCTACGCATTAAAGCGAGTGAAATATTTCAGTGTGTGGCATTCTTATGAAATGGAAAACACATGTAGTGCTTTTTGAACAGTAAAGACACATACTGCATATTAAGTACCATCATCAACTTATATTTCATTATCTTCTATCAACTTCTACTCCATCTCCTTCTCCACATCCAAGAGAAGAGAGTTTGGTCATTTACACCTTCTACTTACAAACCTCTGTTACTAGTACTGCTACTATGCTGCAATGTTTCCATTTAGATTTTTGTAATGCTTCTACCTACCATAGTAGGCCTACTAGAACTTCTTATTAACCTGCTGCTATGTGTATATTGTTACATCTAATTTACCTCAAATTATTTCTAGTTACTTTGGAATTACAATCTAACCTACTTTTACAGGCCTCATCTTAAGATGCTGCTCAAGCTAGCTAATTATTCATTCATACTGCTGATCGCTATTGTATAGTGATTGAAGGACTGCTAAATTCCCAACCATGGGGTCAAAAGGTTAACATTAAAGACTCAATAGCTTTTCTGCTAGTGTCACCATAGTCACTATAATTACCAGAGTCAAGAAGCATGACCCACATCAAAGGAAAAGTACTTGTAGGGAACATATAAGGAAAGACCCAGGAGAGGATAAATAGTCTACATTCAAGTTGGATATATTCTTTCATCTAACTTTTTGTGATTTCTTAGAAACATATTTGATTGCCTCACAATAACAGACTTAACATAGTATGGGAAATGGTCATGATGTAATATTCCACCAAACCAATTCTGGTTTCTTGACATTCAATTACATTGGTCCATGCAAAGTTTGTTTACGGTAAGGTCCGTCCCATGGAAGAGTTATCACACATCCTCCTGTAACTTGTCTTGAGGGGAAGATAGGATCACACACATACAGTTACTCAGACATGCTTGTTCACATACACATTTCAGTCTAACGCTTGTACACATGCAGCACAGACACATACCCCCCTAAGCCACACCTCCACCCAGTGCGGCTACTTAAAGGAGTGAGTTAGAGGATAAGATCTTTTTTCCACTGGCTCGCTTACACTTGCACATTTCAGAGTCATACCCTGGGGGGTCCCTCTCTCTCTCTCTCTCTCTCTCTCAGTTTGCTCTTGCCACTGCACTGCACTTGTCACATGAGCTTCTGTTTGTGTGATTAAAGTTCAACTCTCAGTGGGGGTTGTCGGGGGGGAGGCTTTGATTGCTCCCTTTTTATTTAGGGTGGTCCGTTTTCTCTCTCTCTCCCTTTCCTTTGAACCGTCACTGCTGTTCCCACTCCCCTTTAATAATGTTTTCAAAAATGGTTTGTTTGGTGTGAGGCTATACCCTGACTATAGTCAAAACAGGCATAAATAAGTCAGCTTTTTTGTAAAAATATGACTCATGACTGTAGCAGACCTATCATAACTGTCATCAGTTCTAGCTTTACACTTGAAAATGGTTAGGATACATCCGTTGAGAACTTGCCGTGCATTGAAACATTAAAAAGAGCAAGAACATCCTTTAACTGATGCTCTCCAGTCAGAATGCTAGCGTTAGGACATAGAGCTAGCCATGCAAAACAATCTCTATTTTACCAGTTCTAGAGTAGTGTTTAAAGTAGTACCAGCCTTGATTTGTAAAATTAGACTGGCCCTGACATTGAAATGGCAGTACTAAGAACTTTGTGAGTGTAAAGATAGTTTATTAAAGCCACTATGTGTAGGATTTATCTTCTATTTATCTTCGTCTTTTATTAAAAATACATTTTTTATTTTAAAAATATAATGTAAGACGATGGTAATTACCTCCATGAATAAATTGTAGTGTTCCCGTAAACTTGGTAATTTCCATTTATATATAGATGTGGCTGGGTACCAAATGAGAATATCCATTTTGCGCCGCCATTTTCAAAATGAGGACCGTTGGAAATGAGGACCGTGGGAAGGGAAGGGCTAATACATTTTATTAAAATGTGTGCAGTATACCACTTCGCTGATAGATGGGAGAAATTCTCATACGAAAAAAATAAAACTTACACATAGTGGGTTTAAAACACAGTTTAAACGGACAGTACTTTGACTTCTCCAGTGACGTGACCTGATTGGTGGAATATGGATACTGTGGACAATGCTCAGCTGAATGGAACCTACATCACTGAGACTCCTTGTCTGTAGTTGGTAGTGAACATGGGTAGAGTTGCTCTGGTCTTCTATTAGCATGCTTACCCAGTTGTGTATCTGTGTACATTAATGACAATGTAAGCATGTCATTTTGAGTTTATCTTTGTGTTACAATCAGTCTTCTCTTGCATCTAGTTAAGCTGCTATGCTAAGTTATCAGAGCACATTTTACCTGTTGGCTGTCATAACATACTGACAATTCTGACTAAGCCTACCTGCCATGGCCTACCTGGTGTGGCTATTGTGCCTCTGAACTGTCTGCTTCTAGCTTGTAGGGATGGACTGGCAATATGTGCATTCTGGAAAAGTTGGCTGGCTTATTGGTAAAATTGTCTAGATATCAAAAAACATTCATCAGTTAAGCCCAAACAAGGCTATGAATATGCATGAAAGATCAGCTATCAGTTAGCATAGTTGAAAAATGTAAATTCTCAATTACGAAGTCTTGCAAAAGGGGCATGTTAAAGAAAAATAATCTATTCATTGTTTTTTACATGCATGCTTTGTTCATTATAGGCCCACCTATGTATGAAAACTGATCCCAAAAGTTGGCTGCCATAACATCCTCACTCATATTGATAACATTAACCTGATGGTTGTAGGTCTTTTCATCTCTGTAAAAAAAAAAAAAAAGTCACAGATATTTAGGCCCATCTATGATTAAACTCCCTATTCTCCAAATTTACCTGATGTCTTAGTTATTATTATGTAAAAACATGAGGTAGTACATGCATTTATACATGCACTGATACTGTAATAATAAGTTATGTAAAATATTATTAATGGCTGCCATCATTATGACCTTTAGCAAGAAACTTAATGCAAAGCTACTCCAGAGGGGATGTAGATAACTGTTGATGAAATCACTTTGAATAAAAACTTCTGCTAAATTCGTAAATGTAAATGAAGCCTCCCACAGGAGTAATATCCACAGTCATTTACCTGATAAAAAACAGTAAATTAACCACAACTGTTTTCCTTAAAGAGATGAAAATGAGAAAATGAGATAGATGAAGTAAACAGCTCACATAAGATGTAGGTAAATGAAACTGAAATCTCTGTGTGTGTGTGTGTGTGTGTGTGTCTGTATGTACAGGGATGGATAAGGATATTGTTGACAGGTCAGGGGTGAGTCAGCCTCTAGAAAGTTACTTCAGATTTCCACCACCAAAGTTGCAGGTGATGAGAGAGAGAGAGAGAGAGAGAGAATAGCATACAACAGGCCCTCTTCCCTGGACCCCTGTGAGACATCGGTCGACATGTGCCCAGGGTGAATCAAGCCCCATTAAAATAACTCCCTATAATCTACACTTTGAAGTCGCTGATTGCCCGTGGCTAAATCTGAGCGCCTGGGGCATAGTGGATTCTGACAACTTAATATTTCAAATGTGGCATTATAAAGCATGTTTGGAAAAGTCAAATTATCCCCCTAGAATACATGGAGTATACACAAACACACACATCACAGAAACTGCTTGAAGCTTCCTAATGCTGCCAAGAACTATGCAAAACAAAATGCTGCCACTATTATACACATGAGCTCAGAGTTTTAGCTGAAAATGTTTTCTCTTTGCATTGAGGGAAAGAATGGGACACATTTCTCTCTTGCTCGCTCTTTTGCTCACATACCCACCTCAATGAGCGTATTAGGAATTGGTTACTATAAATACTGAATTCCAATGTGTGTAGTCTGCACATCCCACATCTCAACCTTTCTGGTCCACATCCATTCCCGATGTGGCATGGAGTTCTTTGCCACCCTCCCCCCACTGCCAACATCACCCCCACCCACCTCCAAACCCCAACATACCCACCCCAACCACCACCTCCACCAGAGCAGTGTGCGCAGTGGGCATAAATGAGAAGCACCCTCTCCCTCCCAGCATGCACCCACCCAGCTCAGCTCTCCACGGCCACCCTCCGCTCTCCATGAATTGTCTCTTTGTTTTTGTGGCTGTGCTGACGTTATGCTTTATTGATGAAAAGAGATGATGAGAAGCCCAGCGTTTGCATTCAAGTCTCCCGAAAGGAGTGTAATACGGCAGCGGCGTATTATTACATAAAGCAATTAGAGGGCCAGCAAGCACTCCCAGTGGAAATGTTTTCCCCATGACAGGACGCCCTGCTGACAATTGACTCTGGCGGACAAAGCCTCCAGAGCTGGGATGCATGTGAGCAGAATGACCACTTTTGTTCTGTGCATTTTCACAAACTTCATGCAGGGGAAATGAGTTAAAAAGAAGTCAAAAGTGTTTGGCTATGAAATCATTTGTGTGTAGTGGCTGTCTTTATTCACATTTTTAATCATATGCTTACCCACAATGAAACAGCTACTCCTAAAGCTGTTGGAGGTTTTTACAACTCAATTAGAGAAGTTAGTGCCAATTTTATCACCAATTATGATATACATAGTCAGAATATCATCTGGAAAATTATATGATTCCCTAAAAATTCTTCCTTAGGCGATTATATGCATTGTTTAATCACTTAGCCGTTCACAATATGACCCCCACATTGCTGTATATCTTCCTTTACTTCAGCTAAGGGCCTCATGTCCACCAACACTTGTCTTGGTTCTTTCCACCAGAACTTAATTTCTCCCAAAAAAAAACAGCCAATTTGACTAATTCTGTCCTCCACTACACAAACGTGACCGAGGGTTCATTGGATAGTCTCCTTGAGAACATCTTCCAGTAGTACCTTCATTGGCCAAAGCAGTAAACTTCTTGCAGGGGCACCAGCACAAGGGAGAAGCTGTCCCTAGGACCAAAATAGCTTAGGTCATATGAGCCCACTAGAGTTCTATGCTTAGTGAGTTCAAGGTGACCTATGTTTTGGTGTTTCAATAATCACTTGTGTTAATTCCTCCAAAATAAGTACATTTTTGTGTGTGTCAATAGGTGGTGCAATGCTGAATGCTGAGGTTGCTTGTTGCATGTGCAGCTCAAGGAGACTGGATACTGGATATATTCTGCAAAAACCCATTTAAAGGGCCCAATTGTGTTTCAGTTTCCTACCAATCACTGTCATAAATTAGCTCATATTAAGAAACAAATGAGAGGTTTTGCCATTTTGTGCCTCTCAGTAAGTGGCAAGTGGCAGAAACTTAGCTGTATTTTCTCCTGTTAACCTTAATAAAAACACCTGCGAAGGATGAAAAAGCCTGGATGAAAGAAAGAAACTTTGCCGTAGTAGAGCTGGGGTGCATCTGGAGTGGGTCCAAACCCTTGAAGCAGGTGTTCACTTCCCCCTTCCTCTCTCTCCCTCTCCCTCTCAGTGAGTGGTTATGTTTTCCGCTAATCTCCCCAGTCTCTTATTCTCTGAAACTCCTCCACTGTCTTGCAGTAAGACAGTATGGGGGTCAAATGTGTGTCAATTCCCAACTGATTTTTTCATTCTTCAGTAAGAATTGGAAAACTTTTGTGAAAAGGAGTACATGGCACTTTTTTTGTCTTGAATGTTGAAGTCTATCAATAACATTCATTCATATTGTTTTGTCAATTTCAATAACTTTACTCAATTCATTCCACTGGATTCAACCAAGACCAACATCCCATCTTTGGAAAAGTTAGTGTGATTGTTTCTCATTTTAAGTTGCTAGTTTGCCATCACTGAAAAATACATCCAACAACATTACCCAAACATTAATTTACAAATGTACATGTCAATGAAATGCTAAAGCCTGACTTGGTTAACACACACAAGCCATAGGTTTAGAGGAAAGTCTGTACTGTATGTTCCACAATTTACCAACAGAGGGCAGAGGTGCTAACATTTCACCATGTCCTAGATGGAAGAAAAAAAAACAGGAAGAAAAAACTCAAGTGTCACACTCTTATCACTTTATGCATGTATAACACACACACACCAATGAGGCCCTCCATCATTAGTCTGTTTGCTTTCTGGTGATCGGTCATCAGGCAGCAAGACTCATTGATGTTGCTTGTTCAGAGTTAGAGAATATACGGGAGGATAGAAACCATCTGCTTACTTGGGGTATCCCATTGGCGTGTTATAGAATCCTCAGGCTTTGCTCTTGAGGAAAGTTTATGGAGCTGACAAAAAATTCATGATGACCATGACAACCATAATGAAAAGCTTGATATTGGAGTTCAATGCAATGAGATTGAAAGAGGGTTAAAAAAAACTTAATAAAACTTAATTCTATTTAAGGGGTAAGGAGACACAATTCCAAATGAATAATATATCATGGCATTTAAGGAGGACAGTTTGTATAAAAAAAAGTGTCCAAAAAGGTTAATGTGTTTTTTTGTCTTTCATTTTATGGCACACTCAAGTGTACCATGTCATTTAAAAATTCTGTTTTTATTGCTGCCTGGTCCGTTTATGTCCACATTACACATTTTATAGACTCCCTCTTTTCGGAAGCTCAAATAAGGTTTCATGCCACAACACATACCACATGTTCATGTTAAAATGTAAAAAATTAACATGGTTCAGGGCATCATGTGGCTTTATCTTTTAAAGGTCAGGAAGAGAAACTTGGAAACATGCTTTAGTAACCTGTCACAGACCCTACGGTCTTCCACCATGACTTCCTCATCCCATCTGATTCCTCCCTTGATGACTCATCCATCATTCTTGAGTTAATTACTGAGTGTGAAGTTGTTCTGGCATGTTCTGGGAATCCAAGCTGATGTCTGTGAATATTTTTATGACACTTTGTTGACACCTGGTTTTATTAGTTCTTATTCATTTAGATTGCCCAGAATGTCATTTTCTGTTCATGGATAAAACTGTGCTAAGGCAACTAATGAACACTGAACATTCTGTGTTTCTTAATAGAACCTGTAAGCATGAGTCAATGTGTAGTCTTTGCTTGATGGACTGCAGCATCCAAGATGCATGTCCCCAGGGCTGGAGTGGGAAGTTAATGCAGCCCACAAGCCCACCCACAGAATCCACAGCCTATTGTTCATATGGTCTATATATTTATTAGCCAAAGAGTTTGTGCGCAATTATGCCCACACGAATGACTGTGTGGGGGCCAGAGTTGCAGATAGAAATGAAATGTATATTAGAGTTAATTTCTGACGAACCATTTCTCATAGCAATGACTACAAAATTGGATCACACAGTTTCCTATGGCATGCAAATGGTGTCTGTTATAGCAATTATACTATATAATTAAGGTTTGGCAGTTAAATGAAAAAGGGGCATTTTTCTTGACTTCTCTTACTAAAATTTAATATAGTAAAATCCTGATAACTTTAGATCACCTTCGCAATACCTCTGTATTATCATTGGTCTTGGTGGAGCTGGCGTATGTATTTTTGTGTTGCTTCTGTCCAAGATCTGCTCAAAATCCGTCTGCACTCTGGGTGGATCTCTTCATCTCAGACTTGGATTTGAGCATATGTTGTCAATTTTTAGCTCTTTTGTGCTTTTTTGTCTTTCCACAGACATGCATTCCTGACCTAAAATGCCCCACTTTTGGTTTTCATAATCATACTGCTTCACAGCTCACATCCAACAAGATCTCTTCCATCGAATTGAAAATATTCTCATTGACCAGTGATTATATTTCTCGGGGCTGTAATGTTTTCATCACCCAGACCTGCAATCCCCCCCCCCCCCCTCTTTCATCTAATGTTGATGCATGCCAGGTTTGAGTCAGTGTCTGTTGACCCAAAAACCTGGGCTGCATTCTAAAAATGTTCTGCATTAATATTAGTTTAAAAGGGGTGTTTGTTCTCTCACAACTGAAAAGCCATGGTTCAAGCCATGTTTACCTGAATTTACATTGTAAAATCCATCAATGTAAAATTGTTTTTGCAATACTTTATTCAACTTAAATGAATGTAAACTAGTAGTGAAAAGACCAACTTGACCTCTCACTGCCTCTTTGCCACTTTGTGTGGAGGGCCTTGGGCTTTGTAGACCAAATTAAACACTGAAACAGGTCTTGTAGATCTGCAATTGAGGTGAGGCACCAGATCTTCTGCAGCCTGCCCTGACTTGGTATAATCCAGCAGCCTTTTTCAAGGCCTGGGTGTTCCATTGACAAATATATTTTATCATTCACACACACACAAAAAATAGAATATTGAACACTAGGCCTGGCCCTCGTTTGCTTTGCCTGACATTGAGAGCAAAACCATTACAAACCATTAGGCACTTTGATGTCCAAAGCCCCAGTGAAGGGAGAGGTATTTTAACTCTTGGGAAGGATTTGCCTGGAGAATTATTGAAATTATCTA
The DNA here is from genome assembly GCA_017657215.1 of Limnothrissa miodon. Lineage (NCBI taxonomy): Eukaryota > Metazoa > Chordata > Actinopteri > Clupeiformes > Clupeidae > Limnothrissa > Limnothrissa miodon. The sequence continues at coordinate 120,007 of JAGFZM010000224.1, forward strand.
CAATTAGTCTGTCAGCTCGTCTTACAGAGAATGATTAGCCTAGGACTGGCTTAGAAGATCCCCTTGTTAACTAGCCCGCTGCAAGAATAACACAAGGGAAACAGCATGCTGGCTATACTTATGGTATACTGAGAGAAAGAGAGAGAGAGAGAGAGAGAGAGAGAGAGAGAGAGGTTTCCAATCTGCCATGGTTTCTTTGTTAAAGTTCAGAAATTGTGCCCGACAGAATGTAGGCTACATTATTTGCAGCTTTAATTTCCACGATACTGTGGATTAAACTATGGTGTTAATCCTGCTTTTAATGTAATAAGATTAGAAAATATTTTGAAGTGATCCAATTATTCTTGGCATTGCTGATACAATCGTAATTGACCCTAAATGCTGAAAATGTGATGAGAAAAATTAGCTCTCCATTAAATTGTAAACTGTTTTGAAGGCTTGTGTCTCTGTTAAGGAAGTTCTTGGTTTGTTTGCATGGTCGGTTTAATACGTATTTATTTGCAGAGATAGTCTAATAATTACTCTACCATAATACATGTGTTCCAATAGCCTGTTAGTTACTGTTAATAGCCAAGACACTAGCTGATTGCATAGCCTAATTAACGTTAAAAAAAGGTAGGCCAGCTAAACCACCTTAACAAGCAGTGGCAGACCGAAGTGGGGAGTGGAAGTTTGAGGGTCACGAAGATTGGTGGGTGGAGACCTCATGGGGACAACCCTTTTGAAAAAAAAGAGGAAAGATCACGTGTTTGGAGATCAAAGGATCTTCGCTTTGTAGGGCTAGAGAGGGAGAAAAGGGGAGTCAAAGAGAGGGAGAGCGTAAGCAAGCTAGCTAGCTGGCAGTCAAGCAAGCAAGCAAGCAAGCAAGCAAGCAATAGGCGAGCTAGCGAGCAATGTAACCCAGAAGGCTGCAATGGTGAAATAAACACGATTCGCGAAAGGCAGAGTGTTTTTGTTGCATAATCCAGAGAACAACGCCGTCTTAGACTCATCTGTTGCAGTTAGTTTAAATTTCAGATTTAATACCTGGAAAACATTGGAAATTATGTCCCGATCGGCGCTGATCCAACCGGCAAGATGATGATTTTATCAAGGAGAGGGTTAGGTTGTGTAGCAGATTCGGTGGTTTTGGTGATTTTTGTGGTCACCTCTTGCCTGGGAACCGTTTCAACTAAGGATACTGCCTTTGTGGAAGTTGTACTTTTTGAGTCAAGTCCAAATGGAGATTATACCACTTACACGACTGGGTTGCAAGGAAGATTCTCCAAGGCTGGAGCCACAATCAGCGCAGAGGGTGAAATCGTACAAGTATGTTAACATTATTTATTAGCTGTGAGTGCATAAGATTTATGCAGTCATTGCACGTAATTGCTTTTCGATTTTCTCTGTACTTCTGACGCCCCTCGCCACAACTTTTTGATGGGGGGCGGGTGGGGGCTGGGGGGGGGGCTGCGCTACTGAGGATGGTACTAGCTAGCTAACTAGCTATGTGGTCACAAGATGGCCTCTAACGTTATCTAGTAAAACCTCCGCTCAGCTAAACATACGAATATCATTTATTTTAATGTCTTGAATTCAGACGCTTCCTTTGAAGCTCCCCGTCACATCAGAACGTCCGTCTGTTCATATTTTGTCACAAGTTCTCAATCAATTGTTCTTTTTACTTGTCAGTTGTTTAATAATTATGTTTCAAGAAGGGTTTGCCACAAGATGTGACTAACGTAAAATATAGTTACAGTGGTCTGAAACATCTACGTTATTATTGGCTTGAAAAGCAAACGTCAATTAAACACATTCCATTTTCTTTAGAAGATGTGTTTCTTTGATTTCCTAAGCATGGCTTGACTGTCCCTAAAGTTTAATCGAATCATGAATTGTTCGTTAAAACATAGATCGCCTGCCACAGTACAGATTTCGGACTGGTTCCCGCTCCAAAACCCTGTAAATTTGTAACGCGGTGTGTTAAAATTTATCCAGACTGGAATCTGGTCGATTCCTTTGAAGTTGTGAGCGTGGCGAACAGCAACTCACTGTGCCGCTGTTACAATGCATAACGTTACACAAGTAGTGCACAAAAAGGCGAGAAATAAGAACTGGTTATACATTTACTCTTTTATATTATTGTTGCTCTTCATGGAGAAGAGTTGTGTTCAATAATCTGTTTATTAGCATAAGTTGGTCCTCCTCGTCTTTTTGAACTTTTGGACAAGTTTACAAAATGACTTTGAGAGCCGTTCATGTCCGCAACGCTGGTATTGTGTGGATATTATGCTACACCCCATTCCTCTCCAATCGTTGCAGCTTTCACATGTAAACGGAGAACGTGGGCTAATTGGTGTGTTTTACCGAGAAATATCAAGAGTAGGCCTAGGTTGGCGTTTGATCACTTACTCTCCCACAACTTTGGTAAAGCATGCTATGTAAGATCCAGAAATCTGCGAAAGGGCAACATTGGAGAGCACATGAAAGGGATTTCAGGATCCACTAGTTCGGCGCGGATCAAAGTTGGTTCACGCGCAGCGTCGCCTCAGCCCACGTTTTCCGACACGGAGAAGCTGTCCTATGGACAAAGTGCTCTGCAGCACCGAACACTTTCTACTACTGTCAGTGAAATTGTGATGTTAAGTGACTGATGAGTAACATTTGGAACGGATTACTAGTAACATATTTGTCATATATCATTTGTCACACATAACATATAGCCTACCTCTATTGTTTTGCAAGAAACAAAAATGTATTGCCATATGCACCGTTGATATACCCATTTAATTTATGTTAATGTTTTATGAATATCAAAATACGAGAGAAAAGGTCAACTTTATAATCTACATCCAATCTGTATCTAAGCAGTAGGCCAATGGCATGGTAAGTTTTCCCCCATATGAAGCCTAAATTGTACGAAACGTCTCAACATATTTAAAACCTATACTTTGCAAACCATACCCATTATAGACTTGAATGCCATTTTTAATGTTACATTCCCTGGTGTCTGTCTGGGGGGACTGAAAATGAATCATATATTTAGGCTCTGCCTTGCAGACAGGGCTGGAATGTGAGCGCATTCACATGTGGTGGGCACTTCTGTGTATGGGCTTCCTTTATGCATTTTTGTCCTGTCCAGTATTGCACGTCTTTCCATTATGATCTTAGGCCTATGCTAGTTTCAGACTCGGGTGTACTTTCAAAGAAAGGAATAAAAAAAAAAAACTGACAACATTCAGCCAAAACTCTGTGTGATGTTTCTCCTCTCAGTACTAGATGAGATTGCCAGTACTAGAGTAAAGCATAGCACATCTCAGAATTAACTCAAAAGTTTGTCAGAATTTGTTAGAAACTCGTGATTACAGGATTTCTGTACAGGCCTGTACACATTTGCAAAAGTGTTATCCTGTTTCAGAGATGGAAGAAGATCTTCAGATTTGGCAATGAGAAATATTTTAGGCATTGTGGTTGAAGATGCTCAAATGCTTATGACTTGAAATGGTCTCATTTTAACATGATTATGAACCAACAGATAATTATTCAGTCAAAAAGCCTCTTCATTCATGGTATATGAAGGTTGTTCAATTTCTGTGGTTCTGCCTGGTATGTCTTGTATGTGAGGATGATGCGTTCAGTTTAACCCAGACAAGAACAACTTCTGGACAACAATCTCTCTAATAGTTCTCCTGATTTCAGAGAAAAGAATTCTCACTATAGCAGCCTTATCACTATGTCATTAACTAGCACCTCCACAGAAGCACCTCTGTAACTAGGATGTTAAATGGCATGCCGATGGTAATGTAACAGTCAAAGTGAGTTCAAAACAAAACGCCTAGGCAAACCAATACTGTCAATGGGATGTCCAATTTGACAGATAGTTAAAAGTTTTGGGGAGGTCTCTGATAGCTGATTGGGAAGTGTTTGTGACATCAGAAAGGGCCAATGTGACATATTGACGGATTCAGATGACTATAAATTAGGCTTAAGGTTCTCCTTGCATGCTGAACATTGCCATGCTTTCTTACTGTGTGAATGTAGACCAGTGTTTAGGCAACATTGATTTAGGTTAGTGCTCGGATGTTCTTAGTACCCATGTATTTGTGTTGGGTTGGCACAGCCTCTGAATGACACGGGGAACACCAAGAGCAGCAACAAAGTACCTCCGTTCCCCTCCCAAAAAAACCTCTTGTTTCCCCCTAGGCATCCTTTCCCTGTTCTCAGAAGGCAAAAAAAAACTAGTGCCTACTACGTGAGCCAAAACCAATAAATTAACTCAATTTGCTACTTGCTCCATGTTAGGGGAAAATGAGGTGATTGGTTTGGCATATTAGCCAAGACCAATGTTCCACTTGGCAAGTGCCGCTGCCTTGAGTTGGTGGCGGTCATAGTGTTTTTCTTGATTTTATTTATTTATTTATTTATTTTGTCTTTTTCTTCAATTGGGAGGTTATCAATGTCTTCTCAAATTATTGGAGATGTGGGTTTATACTATCCGGATGAGGTTGGCTCATGTGTTGCATTTTAAATACTGTTAAAAAGTTTTTAAGTCTTATGTCATTCAGCTGACTCATTTCTGAAAATAACTTGGTTGATTGGTGTAATGGTTTTGTAAGTTGTTGACCATTTGTTTTATAAGTATTATTTTATATTACTTTTAAGTTGCCTTTGAAACATATTTGTAGTAAATTAGGTCTCTGCCATTTAATGATTATAATAATTTAAATTGTAATTCGAGAGTTCACTATTGTCCCAAAGACCCAAGAGCATCTAAAAGTAGACTGCGTTTTGCTCTAAATTGGCCCACTGCACTGGTTTCTTGGATACCAGCTGACACTGAGGTGGAACTGGTCCCAAGTTAGTCCCAAGATTTGATTGATCATTCTTATCACAGCTACCCATCCATCTTGGATATTGTGTTCCGGTGGCTTCAAAAGCGACATCCATATTTGCAACTTTTTTTCGTACTACTTTGTGGTTCTCGCTGCGCAAGCGTTGTCATTTCCTTTTGGAGCTCAGGCACAGCTGCCACATCTGAGTCTCATTTCCAGCGGTGCAATGGAGAGCAGCTAGCTCTGTCAGAGATGGGGATGGGGCCGGGGGCAGAGACGTGGCGCTGAGGTGACCATATGCCACTCTTCCCATGAAGTCAAGAAGAATGTGGCCACTATGCTACCTTCTTCATGCACTGAGAGAGGGAGAGAAAGAGAAAGTTGTGTGTGTGTGTGTGTGTGTGTGTGTGTGTGTGTGTGTTTGGGGTGGGGGGCTCAATCGATGTCTCTCAAAGAGGAAGAAGAGCTTGCTGTTTTCTCCCCCAAAACTCTGAAAAAGCAATGCGCACACATAGTACTTAATATTAAGCATTTTTTGTGTGCTCTTAAGTAAAATTGTGTGGGTTTGTCTTAAATGACATACAAAAACACTGTGTGTGTGTGTGTGTGTGTATGTGTGTGCATGGAATCCGTAGCAGTTACTATTGTGCTTTGAAAGCAGCTGTTTCTGTGCTATATTAAGACGATAATGAGGGCTTGGTTTGCGTTTTTTATACTCTTGCTCTCTCTCTCTGTGCTCAGACTGGTATGGCTCCGTCTGAGACACTAAGAGGTACAGAAGAGAGGGCCACCATCCCTCCCTGCTTAGTAGCCGTATCCAGCCGTGAGTTGAAAAGGTTAAAGTGCTTTGCGACTTCTTTTTTCCATTTATTGGTCTTGTGGTTGCAGCTGTATTTTAAGTGCTATCTACTCAAACCGCCAAACTCTTTGACTTTCATATTTGAGCCAAAGTAATTTGAGGCTGTGTTTCTCCGCTATGGGAATAGAACAGATTAAACTGTTTTTGTCTTTCTTTCTCTTTCTCGCTTTCCTGTGGCTTTCTTCTTCTCCCACCGTCTGAAGCTTTGATGCACATTAAAAATTACTTTTTGCCCCTAGTTCCCACCTCACAAGTTACCAGGAACACCTAGTAACAGACTTCTAGTGCTACAACCTACTACACCTAGTACTTTGTATTACTTAGTACCTTGTAGTAACTAGTACTATAAACCTCATGTGTATTGTTGATTGGGAGATGCTATACTTTCTGTTTAATGATTTGAGGGACGAATAAGGTGTGGACTCCTCTCTCTCTTCCCTTCGCTGCCCACTGATTGGTCCATTCTGGCAGGTTTAGTTCCCTGAGTCAATGTTGGCTGTTCACCTTTGTTGTCCCTGCCAATGTTTGAACTTTTAGATGTAACCCTTCTCAGGCCCCCCCCACTCTTTCTATCTCGGTACCTGACCATCCCCCTCTATTTCCTCTGGGAATGTCCTCTCTCAGCTGCTATTGATTCCGTGTCCGAGTAGATTTAAATGACGGCCAGGCAGGCTTAAAAGCCCAGATGTTACACTAAGGCTTGACCTCTGTTGTTTTTTAAATTTGTAACAATTTATAACAATGACAATTTTGGTGCATAATTTGTAACAACATGTTGGGCGGTTGGGGTGGTGTAGTGGATTGCAGTGGATAGCAATGGGTTGCCTGCTAATGTCAACATTCAAAGTGTATTTTTTTTTTTTTAACTTGTGTTGATTGTGTGGATGCACAATCTGCTTTCTTACTATTAAAGGAATACGCCACCACTTTTCAGTATTTAAATAGGTTCTTCCCTTAACTTAGACGAGGTGATACCTGTCTCATCTCTGTGCGCCAATGGTGAAGGGCTCCTAAGTGTTATTCTGCCATACATCATAGCTCTCTTTATTATCTGCTTAGGAAATCTGTCATTTTGTGTCGTAGTTAGTCAGTTAGTCAGGTTACTTGAGTAACAGAATGTAAACGCACTGAGATGAGATGGGTATGTATCAACCTGTCTACGTTAAGGGAAGGACATGTTTCAATACTGCAAAATGGTGGTGTGTTCCTTTAAGCCAGTGGTCTCCAGACTTTAATCCACCTTTGGCCACATTTTTGTCGAAGTAGCTACTCTGCTATTTTACATTTGTATTATAGTTTGAACTGGAGATGATTTTTTTTTTTATAGAACTTTTACTACAGCACAGCACAAAGACTCATCTGAGGTGTGGCTACATCGATTTTCATCATAGAGAAGTTAAACAGGATGATTTTGTACCACCAATGGCAGAATGTTTGATTTTAACAAGTGAAATACCTTTTGTGGAAATGTATGTGATTTGTTTCATACATTTCCTTTGACACCTTTGGAGAGTTACATATGTAGGTGGTGAGGTCCTGGTGGCTCATGTGTTACCTCTGTATTAAGGAAGTGACATGGTCAAATAGAGCAGGCATAAAAAATACACATGCATCTCGCTCTCTGTCCAGTCATGCCACCACTCCTCTAGTTCATTCTCTCGATGCTTCAGAGGGACCGAAAAAACAAAGGCGACGGAAGCGGGCATTATGACATGACAATGGCCTACATGCACACACAGGGGGAAAGGCATGCTTTGTTGTCTGCCAGGAATGTGCTGACTGATGATGGAAGACCAAAATGCTGACCTGCCACCACCCCAGCCCAAACACATACTGTTTTAGATAACATTTTTTTTCCAAATGGGGTGTTCAATCCTGTTGCCTGTCTTTCTAAATTAATTTTTCACTCCCTCATTTTAAACACAAACCCAGCTATGCAGTGGTTTTTACACACTGCACCTGACCATTTGGTAGACATGCATACAGTATGACACAGTGAGAAGTAGCCTTACAAGGCAAGATGGGACAAGGCTCTCAGCTTATAGAGCTTTGCTCAAAGTCTCATGGCTGGCTGCGCTATCTGAGGCCTAATGGGAGGACGTTTCATCTTCCAACAGAAATGTTTACAAACTATTTTTAGAAGATGTAGCATGATTTATATATTAGAAAAATAGAGTTTTGAGAAACAAATACAACCGTGACATCTTATGGACTTCCATGTTGGACTCTGTGACTTTTGTGGTCTGGTGCGGTGGTGTCTGCTGTCTCTATTATCCTGACAGGAATTCCAGTCCTGTCTCCCTACCTCCCCCTTTTATTGTTCTTTGTGAAGGGGATTGGTGCCCACCAATGGCCAGGATCTTTTACAGGCATGTCAGGTGTGCTGGAACACCCAAGCCCCTCCCCTGATGTCTCTTTCTTTCCTCCACACTCTTCGCATTTCTTTCTCTTTGTCTCTGTTCCTCCATCTTCCTTCCTCTCTCTCTCTCTCTCTCTCTCTCTCTCTCTCTCTCTCTCTCTCTCTCTCTCTCTCTC
>JAGFZM010000224.1:128221-159376 GCA_017657215.1 Limnothrissa miodon
CTCTCTCTCTCTCTCTCTCTCTCTCTCTCTCTCTCTCTCTCTCTCTCCCCTTCTTTCCTTTTCAGGGTTTATCAGGTGTGCACCTAGAGCTATCCCATCCCCCGTGAGTGTGGGCCTCCTTGCAGTGTCGCCAGAGTAAGCTATGGTGTCCGATGACTGTCTGTGGGCCTTCTAATGAGAGGGGACCAGAACAGAGGCACAATGAGGCCAGCTTCATGATGGATTGGAGTGTCTAGCTGGAGGCGGCCACATGTAGTCTGTGGGCAATTTTTCTTTTCTTTTTTTTTTTTTTTTTTTTTTTTACCCTGTCTCGGATCTCGGAGGAACCTATAGCAGTGCAAAGTATCTGCTTTGTGTGGTTGTTTTATTGTTTTATTTGTTTTGTTGTGCTGCATAAGTTTTACCTATTTTGTTTTGATGAGGAAGCCTTACTGTAGGATAGTGTTTGTATTGTGTCCATTACTGTTGCACAGTGATTTTGACCTGAAGTTTATGAATCTATGAATTTCTGCTTATGTTAATTAAGCTGCCCTCACAAAGTGTTCAGCTTCCTTCAGACCCACAACACTGCATTGCATAACCGGTTTCTGTCCATGTTTTCCGCCCTAGGATGGTGAAAGATAAAGCATTTGGAGTTTCTTTTCATTGATGAGGTGGAAAATTGTAGTTCTGGTCTGTGTTTTTGCAGAATTGTTGTGCAGGTGTTTTATGAAATTGCTCGTTTTTTTTTTTTTCGTTCTTATATTGTGTCTACTGGGTGTAGAGCTAGCAGGCTTATTGAGCTGGTTGGCAGGCAGGCTTGTTGCCCAGGAGAGCTGTAGTGAGAAGTAGCTGGAGGAGCTGCGGAGGAGGGCTCTCGCCGTGGGTGTAAACCCCGCTGGCGCATATTGGATCAACCACGGCGGTGAGGGGCCAGAGGGGCGGGGTGTGGCAGGGCGCGGGCGAGATCAAATGTTCCCCCGTGCTCAGGCAGGACGGTCGCTTCAAAGCAGCAGGGTGAGTAATGCCTGCCTGATATGCCACACCGCAAACTGCAGTCGATGATGTAATCACAGCCCTTGAGCAAAATACACTCCCGTACAAATAAAGGTGTAGGTGTTTAAGCTGCTGAAGAGGGAGAGTGAGAGGGAAGGGTGTGTGTGGGTTGTCGGGGTGGGGGCAGGAGTTGAGGAAAGGGAAAATAAAATCCTGTAACACCGACCCCATACAAACTTTAGAAAACAACCTGAGGGCCCTTAGGAGTTTTTAATTTCTATTTCTACCCACCCTCTCTCATTTTCTTTTGGTCCCTAATCAGATTGTCAATAAATTAGATCAACTATCAGAAAGTACATAAATTAGAGCCTGAAAGTGGAATGCATGGATTTATCTGATTTCAGCAGATAGGTTAATCCGACAGGCATTCCTAAAATACACAGCTGTTGAAACATGGTTCACTGTTCTTTGTAAATTTTATTCATACTTTGTGTGTGTGTATCCTGCTTCAAAGAAATGCTTTTGCTGCTTTAAAAATGCATGGTGGCCCATGATCACTCATTGACAGCCCACATGACCAGAGAGTCTGCTCTGCAGTACCCTGCAGTGACTGATGTACAACAAAATCTCGCTGTTTTTTCGTCACTGGATACTGAAGTGTTAACTCAAGGTTGTCAAGTAATCTCACATCTTTTATTGCCCAGTGCTGGCATAAATCACGCTACTCCAGACCCATTCACTTCAGCACAGATCAAGCAGTCACTGTCCGTAGCTCAATTCATATCACACTAGTCTCTTTTGCACAGATCAGATCAGATCAGAAGAAATGTCAATGAGTCATTTAAAAAAAATCAGTTTTGATGAAGTTTAACCCTCTATTCATCAAAAGCGAGAAATGTTTTTGCTGCCTGCATTCTTCGAGTGGTTAAATGCTGTATTTTTGGCCCTCTCTCTGCAGCGGGACATATTGACCTTTTCAGTAGCAATCTGTCAGAGCAGTCTTGGCTGAAGATACGCTCAGAGGTATTTATTGCTGTCACATTTGTGAATGTTAACTTTCGCTGCAGTAACAACAGAAAAGGACATTTGCGTGCATAACATTCTCCAGGTTATCCAGGCTCGAGAGGGAGAGAGATGGTTGGAATTTAGCTTGTAGATGACCTCATGCAATGAGTCTGTGTATCTGAATGTATGTGCCAAATGTAGACCTTACTTGCTCCTATGTAAACAGCTTGTTTGAGAGGAAGAGGAGGAGTAGCTGGAGGGAGGTGGCGGGGATGTTGAGTCTGAGGTGCTTACCATGCTCTGCCCCAGTAGTGGCAGTAATGACTCTGACATTTTCTGCATGCAGATTCTGCCCACTCAGTCCTATCAGCCGGACTGCATCGGCACCTATCTGATGAGAGGACGCATGAAAAGGTCGGGGCAATTACTGCACTCGACTCATCAGTGACACCATTTTTTTGGTTTATCCATCAGTGTTCATAAGCAAGTAGGAAAGGGAAAAAGAGTTTGATTTATCCTGTGACACCTTTAGTTCTGACTTGGTGATACTCCCAGTAAAGTATGTGGGCCAGCCCAAGATTTTATGAGCCAGAGAAATGTTGCCAATCCCTATAAAACTTTCCTGCTTCCCTGGGATTTCTGCACACTTACACAAATGACCACCACATATCAAATCCTGTCATTATGAGTTTGTGTTTGCATCAAAACATCCTTCTTTTGAATAGTAGTTAGCCACTTTAGGGAAAGATCCATTTGAACAAGAAACACTTAGTGCTGTAAGAATAAGTCTTCCAAGAGCCTATTGAGATAAAGGACTGGAAATGTTATGCGTTCTCCCTCCTGTCTTGTGTCCTTGGTGGATTTGGTGCCTCCAGCATCGAGTGTTCCCTTGCTGCACTTCTTTGTATTCCTGTGTAGCATCTTAGGCTTTGTGGAGATGAACCACTGTCAAGCCTGGACATGCTGTGGTGCAATCCTCCTGCGGTAGATCCGACTCAGCCTCATCCCCAAGAGAGGCTTTGAAGTTGCCATAGTGAGGATCAAACCACAGCAGTGTTTTCCCATGGAATCTCTCCTGTCTAATGAATGTACTTTGAAGAGACAACCCCTTAGAAATAGCAGTCTGATTTAAGGAAGCCCAAATCTTCGTTGTCATCCCAAATGTTAATCAAAAATGTGCTTCAATATGGGAGTATTGAGTATTCTATTAATAAATTGAGTGTCACAACTTTAGGGTTTCTGAAGTTTGTTTTTTATTGGTTGTGTTTGTTGACCTCCGGCCCATGCTTGTCAAATTCATATTAGGTTGTATATATAAGTTTGGCTATAGGAAAATCCCTGCCTGGCTGAATTTACAGATATGGACAAAGTTGAAGTTAACCTAAGATATGTATTATGAGCTGTAACCCTTACGGATGGGTTCTGAGAACAGGTTCTTAAATTAGTCCCGGTGGCTAATTATAAAAGACAGGAGGATCATTACGCTGAGCAGTTAACGGTTCTGCTCTCGGTACTACCATTCGATATCAATTTTGCGCTTTAAATGTCATTGAAAATTTACACACCATCGATAGATAAACATTAACTGTCAGTCAAGACAGTCATGACTGGCTTGACAACAGCTGACCCAAGACTCCTCCCCATATAAATGGAACCATACATGCATTAAATCACAGGGAAACACACATATACAGGATAAAAAAACAAATACATGAATATTGGCAACATAACCAGTATTTAGAAAGTAAAAGCAATTTAACCTACTGAATGTGAAACAGCGACGTGCTGTCGATTCAACTGCAGGTAACTTGATGTTTTTGTTGCGCTAACTCTTCCACTATGTGGACTGCACATATAAACACCTTGTAGGCAGCACCCCCTAGAATCTGCCTACATCCAGTTGAATTGGTGAAACATGAATATTGCAGCCTCTTGACCTTCCTTTTTTGATTCCATCATTGCTTAGGAGAATTCATGTGTGTGCAGAGTAAATATTTTGAGATGTTTCCTTGAACTTTTGTTACCTGTCGCATGGGTATAGAACAGATGGTTTTGTTTTCTTTGTTTGTAACCATCAGCCACTAAAGAAGTGGACTGGTATTATCTACAGTACATTCAGGGCAACATTGTTTGGATCGGGGGGGTGTTAAGACACACCTTTGGAGGCACAGCCCCCTGCGCTTCCAGAGTTCTGGTGATTTAGACGAGACTGTTTTTCAGTACTTGTATTTCCATTCTGTGTTTGCTGTATTTAACTGCCACTACAGCTTACATTGGCACAGCTTTGTGTTTTTCTTTTTTTTTTCTCCTCCTCCTCCACCCCTCTCCTTTCTCCTGCTTTCTTATTTGAGCTTGAGGGCTTGATACATTCTGTGTGCCATGGGCTTCATATAGCCTCAAATATGAGTTTATAGTGGCCTCTGCAAAGAGAATGCAGTTTTCAATCAATGGTTAATAATAAGAATAGAATAGGATGAACAAGTTTGCTTTCAGTTAAGGTAAAGTGTCTCTCTCTCTCTCTCTTTCTCCCTCTCCCTCTCCCTCTCCCTCTCCCTCCCCAAAGCTGAGGGATTTGTTGTTCTCCACCACTCCATCAGCAAGCACTCGTTCTGTACAAGGCCATCTGTCAGCATTGCCTTTCAAATCCAAGTGGCCAAGAGGGATTTTTCACGTTTTGAAAATAATTATGTGCCAGTTATCTGTCAAACATTTACATAGCATTTACATTGACCTTCACTGATTCACTCACACTTATGTGTAGCCAGCTCCAGCCTTTTTGTGTGTGTGTGTGTGGTCATTGACAGCAATGCTATTAATCCAAACCATCAGTGAACTATGGCTTCATATCATCTTTTAAACAATTTCCACCAAACATTTGTAGATTTTGGCATTTGAACTGATTTGATGGGTAATTTTTTATATGCATTTCTGGGTGAGAAGCATGTAGATGATTCATGCCTTGTTTGTCCCTGCTTGCATTCCATACTTTTTGCAACATTCATTTTTTTATGACATCAGCCTGCAGACATAATTCTCCTTTTTCTAGAATAATCCCTATAATTTCAGTTTCAGAAGACAGAAATTGGAGACCAAATTCAACTTGGGAGAGAGAATGGAAGCTGCCCGCTGTTTTATGTGACTAATTCCATCTAAGCGCCTATTCAGAGGAGGGCTACCAATCCCAACCTGTTGTTGCTGATCATTCTTCAAAGGAATAGATCCCTCTGAGGGTCCTTATATCATATGCCTCCTTTCCTTTTAACACAACAGGCTGCCTTTTTTGTTACAATGAACCTGCCTGAAAGGACTTGTACTTTGAGTTTCTAAGACTGGGCTAGAATTGTGATGCATGGAAATTACACCTATTCATCTGTTCCCTCTTTTTGGTTCCCTTGACCTTGTTGCTGACCACTTTTGCTTTCTTTGGTAGGAAATAATGTTTTTTTTTTTGGGGGGGGGGGGAGTAGGCTACAATAAATGGCTGCAGCTACTGGGTTTGACTTTTTGACTAATGAGCGGGAAAACAAGCTGTTTGATGTTAGCCATTCTTGTTGCTACTCAGCTAGATTTCTTCCTCTAGGAATGACCCATCTGGGTACGAAGGGAGTAGTTTCAATGTTGCCTTTATGAGCAGTGGCAGTCATGTGACGAGAAGCTTTGGCCGGTTTCTTTCATTCGGCTGTGATCTCTCTTCTTTCATCTGCATGGAGTCTCTCTCTCGTTTTCTCTTTTTCTTTCTTTCTTTCTTTCTTTCTTTCTCTTTCTTTCTTTTTCTCTCTCTCTCTCTCTCTCTCCTCTCTTTGTCCTGGCTGCAATGTGTTCCGCACCACCGCTTGTGTTTCCTCTTATCTGTGTGCTTCCTGTATCACAGCGCGGCACACATGCCCACTGGAAGAAAGGCCGATGCTATCTGCGGCTGGAGAATTTGCCAGCGCACTCTGTTCACATCAAAGCTTTTTGGAGGAGGGGCAGGGGCAGTGCTGCCAGCAAAGGGGTTGGTCTAGCAGGGGGAGCTAAGGGACCAAGAGCTCCTTGACAGGATAGCCCTGATGTCTGGGGTATGTGCCTTCTGACAGATTGCATGATGGCAAGATAGAGGCCATGTAAGAGGGGTGTGTGTGTGTGTGTGTGTGTCTTGGTGTGGGTGGTTAGAGAAAGGGAAAGGAAAAGAGGATCAAGGATAGTCCAGGGTTAAGAAGAAAAAGGTGGGGGAGTCAAGGCCATTATATGGATGACTACTCCAACTCCAGCTACTACTACTACTATGTCAGTCTTTGTGGTAACCTCTTTTATAGCCTCACAAAACAACTAAACAAAGTGCAATGAAAGCATGTCCACTGCCCGCCAGTCACCACAGTTACAGCCCATCCATAGACAGACTTCATCTACAAGGGAGGAAGGGCACTGTGGGGTAAGGTGGGTGGGGGAGCACCTACATGATGTGGTGGTGGTGGGGGATGGAGGGCCTGGACCCCATATCAGCAGAGGATATCTGGATGCCTGACGTGCCTGGGATGGCTGCTGTACACTTTGGTCTTTGTCTTTTCCCTGTGTGTGAATGGGGAGCTCTGTTGAGGTGATGACAGCAAAAAGGCTCTTGCCACTGTGTGTGTGTGTGTGTGTTTGTGCGTGCGTGTGTATGTGTTTAAGGGAGTGATCATGCACTGTGCTCATAGGGGTCCTGGCAGGACAGGATAGAGGCTTCCACAAAAGGAGCTCTGTTCTTGATGCCGAGCACCCATTTTGTTTTGACACATCAGGTAGGCCGCTGGCGCAACACGAAAGGGCCTGAAGGTACCTGCACATCCATGTCGCCTGCATTTCATTTTTTTTTGAGAGGGAGGGTTTGGTGTATGACAAGACTTGGGGGTGATGTGTTGATGGATAGGTGTAGATTGATGGAGTTTTGAAAAAGATGATGTTGGGGCTTGTTTGGTTTTTCCAAGCCAGACGAGAGCTCGTTGAATTTGTATAGTAGGCCTGCTGGAGAATACCCTTGGCCAAATGTTTCCTGAAGTTGTGGTATTGAGGACATCCACAACAAGAAGGCATTATTGCCAGAGCAACATAGATATTGTAACTGTATAACATAATATATGATAGAATTATAGCCCATTTCCATTTAAAGTGTTTTCTTGATGGATTAAATTCCATTCTGAAAATCTGGTTGCATTCTGTTGCAATAGTTCAACCATGTTTCTCTTTTGGACTAAACTCAGAGTGCCAGTATTGTGGCAATAATTTTCCTCTAGACAACGCAGTTTTACCCAAAAGTGGAAATTCACCATTTGACACTATGCCAGGCCTGACCTAAATCTGTTCCTCGGTAGATTGATGTCTTGAGTGGTTGGTAGTCTATGAATACCTTTTGGTTTGTTGATGTAGGCCTAGATCTCTGCTAGCATTTCTTTACTGTTTGATTTTATAGTTAGTGGACTTGGGTTCAGGTTTTTTGAAGATATAAAACAAATTTAATTGGACAGCCTGTTCAGTCAACATGACTGTGGGGTGCTTTGGTTTATTTACTGGATGGTCAATAGGTAATGAATTGTAGATATTGCCTGTAGAAACTATAGTTGGTAGGGCTGGTGCAACAATGAAAGACACAAGGAAAGGTCTGAAGCCATGAGAACAAATCTGCAAAAAAAGAGAGAAAAAAGGCTCAACAATGTTGAATACATGCTGATAAATGAAAAGATGGATAAAGGCAAGAATAATGAACAAGAGGGGTGTCCTAAGTGAATTGGAATGAGAATATGTGTTAGTGTTGAAGTTCTGCAGGGTTCTTAATGGCTAAGACTATTTACTCGTTAGTGTGTCAAGAGACGGGATGGGTATTGAGGTATTGCATCAGACTTGTTTGATGCTGCAACAGCTCTAATGAGGTTGCAAGTGTGTGAGGGGGGGTGGGGATCCTATAGAACAAAAGTACTCACTTCAACAAAGAGCAAACATCCTGTGAGCATGAGATTTTTCAGGGATTAAGAATATTAGGTCTGTGTGTCTGTGGGTGCATGTTTGTGTGGTCATAGCAGTATGTAAATTTGTTAAATACCTAAGGGGAATAATAGCTGGGGCTATTGGCTATATGTACTATTGGCCACCCTCTCCAGTCTAATGAGTTTTTTTTTTTTATATTGGTGAGATGCAGCTTGGTGTTCAGCGTTTAGAGGAATGGAACATGCAATGCAGAAAAGCTCTTTCCTTTGTGTGCCACTGTGGTTTTTGAGGAATGGTCATCTCATATAGGACCCACAACCTTTCCCTCTCAGCCTCTTCCCTACTTCTTTAAGGGATTGCACTGGATTCATAAATGCTCAAACATCTGGGAATAGAAAGGATGCTAGTCAGTATTTTAGTCTTGTTCTTGCACAGATTTAATCTTTCTCTCTTCTTCCTGGCCTGACTGTATCGATACTGTTTGTTTGTTTGTTTGTTTGGAGGGACTTTTTTTCCCTCAAGTAAGTCAAACACCATGCTGGGCATCATTAGGAACTTAATCTTGATGGTAGAGATAGAGCCATCATTTGTGCAAGTGCCCGTAGTGTTGGCCAAACCTGAAAGTACTGTATTTGTATCTTTAAGACATCATGGCCTAGACGATGTAATGGACTATGGACTAAACTAGTTTTGTAACCTCTGATTTTGAAAATATAATTTGAAGTTTTGAGAGAATCGGTCTTTGTGCATCAGTAGTGTATAGGGTGTCAATATGTGTGTGCATGTCTGTATCTTGGATGTGCATCGCAGAGGTACCATCAATTGTAGTTCTGTTTTCTTCATGGTGTGTGTGCCATGTTGGGGTGACACTCACTCTGGAGGAGCAGTTCCTCCCAGGCCCCCACTTACACACCACCCCCTCTAACAGTTTTCTAGTGTCTTTCTCTGAAAAGTGACGTATCAGGCCACCAGTGTGTCCTCCTCAAAGATTCTTTTCTTCTTTTGAAAGAACTGAATGAATTAAATAAATAAAAATGCAGTTTCCTTTTATCACCCGCCAAAGGCCCCGGAGATTACTGCCCGCTAAGTGGTTCCTTGTTTCAGATGAGGCACAAATCAAATAAAGACGCAGGGAGGCCCTCCAGCTGTCAGAGGCAAGAAGAAAGCCACAGTCATGATTTCTCCACTAGTGTTAACTGTTTCCTTGTTAAACATGCCACAAAGTCCCGTACCGTGGATCGCTGTTTGGGGGATCCGGTGTCTGGCGACTGGATTGATGTTTAACTTCATTCTGTTTGATGCAAACCCCACCCCAATATCCTCCTTTTCTCTGGGTGCGGCGTGATGCACTGTGTTTCTCACTACCCTGACCAACCCTCTTCTGGCTTTGCCTTGCTTCCCCCTGCTTGTGCTTACCTTTGGCAGGCAGCACCACTCGGGCTGTTCCCGGAACAATACTCCGTTTGTGCTGCCTGCCGTTGCCTGCCTCTAAACAAATGTTTAGAAGAATTCTGCTTGAGCACAACACAGTGCAACCCATGCCCAACCCCAGCCCAGTCTCAGCCCCTGAGCTTAGAGGCCCAGGCCCCAGTCCATCCCACTGCAAGCTAGTAAACACAAGGGCTCCGTCAAAAGAACAAATATCCCTTTATAGGCAACAAGATGCTAATGGAATCATTTCCACACCAATTAAAGTTTACTTTTCTCTCTCTTGCCCTCTCTTTCTTTCCTCCCCCCCCCCCCCCTCTCTCCCTCTCTCTCTCTCTCTCTCTCTCTCTCTCATTCCCTTTATGGTGGTGTTTTGTTTCTCAGTTGCTCATATTTTTATGTGGTCTTGTTCGCCTTCACTCCTGTGACCTGTGGAATCCTACCCTAGGTCAGTCAAATGTGTCTGTGCGTTTGTTTTCTTTGGTGTGCAGGAGAGTTTACATAGATCCTTCCGAGTGTTGAAGTGTTATCTCTCTTATTTATTTTCCTGTTTGAAGTAAGGTAGGGGTGGCATGCTTGGCGGCCAGAGTCTCGTTCTGCTGTGCGATTTCCCGTCACTGCTGTTTATTCTTGCTGACTGAGAGTAGGGAAAAAAGCGGTGTGTGTGTGTTAGCATCTTCTCTGCGGGCAAAACTTCAGCTTGTCTTCGTTTTATGCGCGACCTCGGCTTGAACTCTACACAGCGCCGGTCAGAAAACTAGAGCTGGAGTCAGCCACGGCGTGCTATGTTTGCAGACAGTACACACACGGCCCCATCCAGGTTTTGACCCCATCCAGTTTTTTCATGTGTTTTTGGCAATGTAAAATTGATTGCACACCAACCTTCTGTTTTCCATAAGAAAACTAAACATTCAAGTGTTGGTAAGCCCTGACTGCATGCTGTGAAATCTGTTGTCTCGTAGGGCCAGACAAGAGTATGTGATTTTGTAACATTAAGTTACAGTGTTGACACTCCACCCTCAAGCTGTGCATCTGTATACTTTCACTATTCTCTCACTACTGCTTTTGCTGCTATTGTAAGAGTGAAGGTGTTCCAGTGTTACCCATCCCCATAGTCCGACGATCACTTAGCAAAGGTTTGGGAGAGGGGCAGGGAGATCTTTTTGCTATGGCCAACAGCTTAGCTTTTTCTTCTGGGACTTTTTTGTGTGAGCACCCACCTCATGCTCAGTTTTGAAGCTGGAGGAAGTGGTGTCTTCTACTATATCCCTTGCCAACTGTTGCTGTACACTTTTCTTTCCCCCACACGTTCGTGTACTGTTGATTGGTTTGAGGGGTTGTGTTGTAGGATTCCTGGTTTCTTTGAAGATGTTGGTTTCTTGGCAGAAAATCCAGTTATTGTCAGTTATTGCTCTACTCTTTTGTAGCGCCCTGTCTGTCTAGGCCTCGCTGTGGTGTGCCTGGAGCATTTGACATGGTTGCTTTGCAAAACACAAAATGCGGCTTTTCACCTCCACTTTTCTTTGTCTCATCTATTTTATTCAGTTTCTGTCTGCAAATTAAGTTAATCACCATCTCTCTATGCCCATCGTCACTTATCATCTTTTTTTTTATTTCCATCTCTCACAATCAAAAACAACAGCAGCACTAACAGCCCTCCATGTGCTCCCCCCCCTCTCTCTTTCTCTCTCATTGCCAGTATCATCACCTATCACTTGTTGCATCCTACAGTATCCTCCATATCTTCCAAACCATCCTCCAGGTTTTTTAGTATGTGTGTGTGTGTGTGTGTGTGTGTGCATATTATCTCTGAGTAAGTCTTCACAAGTGTGTGTGCTAGGACTAATGAAAAAGTGTAATGTGACTTGTGATTAAATGAGTTTGTGGGATTAGCTGTGGTGCTGTGCGGGCTACAGCTGATTTGGCCCAGTGCTGCCCTCAGTGCTTTTGAGCTGCACCGCTGGCTTTGTGTACCCACCAGAGCGAGGGCTGCTCAGGTCAGTGGCCAGAGATCAAAGCCTCGCCACGCCACACCAGCCGCGTTCAGTCCACAGGGAATGTGGCTGCTATCCGCCCAGATGCTCCCCCCCTCTTTTTTTCCCCTCTTTCCCTTCTCCCACTCTCTTTCTGTGTCTGTCTCTCCCTCTATCTCATGCTCTCTCTCTCACTCTGTTTCTCTTCTTTGATGGTCTGATATCCCCCATTAGTCTAGAACGTAAGTCACATTTGACTCAACTCGACTTATTCAAAGCCTCATGCTCATATGTTGATGAGTGTGATGTGATTAAACTTCCGTGACCAACACTGAGTAAAATTTTTTTTTTTTGTTAAATTATCCTAACTGAGATCTTGCTCTAAGCCAACTCACTAATGTTTTCTTTTTTTATTATTTATTAATAAAAGAGATCTGTTTTTCACGGATGCAAACTTCACTCTGGTTGTTGCCATGGTACGGCGGTGTTGAGAGGAACATCAGGC
Source organism: Limnothrissa miodon (assembly GCA_017657215.1). Taxonomy (NCBI): domain Eukaryota; kingdom Metazoa; phylum Chordata; class Actinopteri; order Clupeiformes; family Clupeidae; genus Limnothrissa; species Limnothrissa miodon. Next base: position 140,048 of record JAGFZM010000224.1, read on the forward strand.
CCTCCCGGCTCATGCTGTGTCATTTTGCTATGATGAAAACAGCCTGAGCACGATCAAGCGCCTACCACCATTCTGAATGTCAATTTAGGTCATTTTCTGCTTTTACAAAAGCCCAGGCCCCTGAGGCTGTGAAGCAGAAAAAAACTGATGTAATGGGTTTAAGAAAAAAAATCTCCTGGGGGAGTCACAGCCACCCCCCCCCCCCCCCACACACACACACACACACACACACACACACACACACACACTGCTTCCCCTCCCCCTCTTGAGCGCCTTCAGTTACCCAATAGTCCCCTCCACTAAGCGTCAAGATATGGCTATTGTAATTGAGTATCCTGAGTGAATTTAAGCATGTGCTGCTCTGATCTCTCACTAGGTTGAACTCGGTTTGGCTGCCAAAGTTGGAAGGAGAAAGTCTTCCATTAAAGTTAGCAGAGTTTTCTCATGCTGAAGTGTGTGTGGGTGTGATGCTTGTTGGGTTGGGGGTGGTGGGAGGGGGGGATATAGGGGTTAGTGAAGAGAGAGAAAAGAAGAAAAAAGCGAAGAAGAAATCCCAGCCTTGGCACTCACGCATGGGTTTTCTGTGCAGCACAAAGTACAAAAGAAACCTGCAACGCCTCCAGATTCCAGCTAGTCAAGTATCAAAGACAAGCTTTGCTTTAGAACAAGAGACTACTGGGCTAAGATGGGGAGGGGGTTGGAGAAGCAGTGAACCCAGCATAGGCCTCACAGGACCCGGGACTTAATCTCTTAGATTGGATTCTTTCTTTTCTCTCTTTCCGTCTTTCGGATGGTATCATCTCACTGAGTGTTGACAATATTTATGAATGGAGTCTCGTCTTTGACAGTACTTTTGTGCAGAAGTAATCACAATTTAGTTATTCATGTCTTGTGTCTTCATTCCATACATGATGTGAATGTGAAGACCTGGATATTGGGCTATGCGTCACGTGAAAGTGATTTATTATTCTTTCTATGCAGCCATTTCTGTTTACGTGAGCCAAATGTGTACTGTTTTGTGATGTCTTCTGCCATAGCAAGCCATACACCATGAATGGTGGCTAGGAGTTAGCAGATAGTATTCCTGCTTGGCCCTTGCGTCCTTCCTGTTCACATTGGGACGATTCTTTTGGCTGCCATGCCAACAAGCTTGGGCGCTTTTGATTGGTCACAGGGTGCAGGACTATTTCCCCCAAAATCTGGGGCTTGAGGCCCAGTTGGGGTGACCGCTGCTGCCTCCCTTTTTGCTTCGACTTCCCAGGGCAAGTAGTCCACATTGAGATGGATTAGTAGGCAACGAACACTTGTTGAGTTGTGAAGCCTTGGCTGTGGCCTCACTCGAACGGTTAGCCAGGAACTCCAGCTAGCTAGTTTCACCACCAGCTCCAGTGGCTCCTGTTCCAGTTGTGACATGGATACGCCGCTTCCAGGCTTTTTGAAGCGCTTCCAAATAGCTTCCGGTTCTCCCGTGAGCACCGTCCAAGGTCCTCCCTTAAGGAATATAACCAGGCCAGCCCCTGCTCAGCAGCCAGGCACGTCGAGTTTCCTCTTCCCTGTCTCTTTGCCTCGCTCTGCTCGGGTAATTCCAGGATATGGCCTCCCCCTCTGTTTGTTCTACCCATCTCGCTTCCTGTGAAACAGTGCCAACCAGGAGAGTGGTCTGTAACCCCTGCATTGCGAGTGATCTTTGGTCAACCCCAAAAGTGACAGTGGGGGAGGGGGTTCATAAAGCTGTCGTTGGATGGCAAAGTTAAGAGCTACTAGTATGAAAATATCAACTTTAGTTCTCTACCTCTTCAGTCATTTACCTTATTAGACCGGCCCTCCCTTCTCAGGCTCATTCTTGGGGAAAAAATAAATATTTATTAAATAAATATACAATCAGACTGTACAAACCTGAAAATAATGAGCTTTACCCAGGTCTGCATAGAGGCTACAGCCTTGCATTTCAAATGGGGGTTCTGTCTCTAACTGTGAGGCACTCGAACATAACATTGATTTGCTTCTTCACTACACAGCTACTGACTTTAAACCTTTTTTGCAACTGGTATATGGACTGTATCCCAAAGACTATCATTACAAGACAATACAAAAGTGCATGTTAACCCAGTCATTTGTTTACACCACTTTTACACTAGTTTCTTTAACACATTTCTTGACAATGCATATACTGTCTCCTATAATCAGGCAAATACAGTCATCTTTTACTGGTACCAAACATTTTTATTTGCTGTTTGTCCACAGTATTGTAAAGAGTTTTGCATTTTAGTACAACCCCCATCGTTTCATAGTGCAAAAAGGCCAAGGTGGTTTCCCAGTGCTGATCATTACTGAGGAGGACAAGCCAGCCATATAAAAAAATGTTAAAACAAGCATCCTAAATAAAAGACTTCTTTTCTTCTTCTGTTGGCAATTCCGAAGACGCAGAACTTCCCTCTCCCTTGTCTCTACCCCAGACTGAACACCCAGACTTCTGGTTCTCTCCTCATCCTTTGGGTGTACAGCCTAATTAAACCCTTCTGACCTGGAAGTGACGTAGTGAGTGGCACAAGTTAGTGTTTCCTAAGGAAAACACGGCTGGTCCAGCAGTAACCCGATCTGTGTTGTCATAGCAGTCACCACCCTCAGGCCTGTGCCTTACAGTGAAACTGGACAGAGACGGAGGGCGGAGGGGTAGGGGTTTTGTATGTACGTGCGTGTGAAGAGGAGAATGTTGGCATGCTTTTGGAAGCATGGATGTTTCTGGTGTAAGGCCGTCTGAGTGACGGGCCTTGTTGGAGTAGGTCCTCATGAGTGTTAAAACTTTACTTTTAATGAGCTGTTTTGTTTATCCTGTTTACTTTGCTTCTTCATGTATTCACCCCATGTTTATTGTTATTGTTGTTGTTGTTATAATTATTAGTAACTTGTTTATGAAGTATCTCTTGTGAATCTGCTTTCCTTCTTTGTCTTTACTCTTTTTTGCCTTACTGCAGCTACTGGTTGATCTTGTTGACATGGTAACCGGGTGGTCTATCATCTGCTTTGCATGTGTGGCGCCCCCCACAGCTTTGGAAACTTAGTACTAGCATTTTCAGTGTTATGTGGTAAGATGTAGCATGATGGATGCCCCTTGGATGGCAGTTTTTTAAACTCTATACCAGACATATTCATGTGGGCAATGAAACCTGGTGCATTGTACTGCACTAGGGGTGGTCCTGTTGTCCAGGGGTCTGCTCTGATGTCCTCCAGTTATTAAACAGTTTTGAATTTGGTCATTCTTTGTGTGGTTTGAGCACCGTCTGATGTTGGGTGGGTACATGACTGTGTGGGTCTGTGCAGTTGTGTAATGGCTGAACTACCTCACAATACTTTGACCCCACTTATTGGCACAGTAGGTGGGGTAATGTTGTTGATTTGGGGCGGGAGGGCACAGGTAGTGATGATGCCACAAAGAGAGTGGGTACAAGTACAAGATGACTTTTTTTTTTAAACGGAGACACCCCATCAATACCCATCCAGCACCACAAGTGGTTGGTGGATGACAGTAGTCATTTCTGAGCTATGTTGTCTGTGCGTGTGTGTGTGTGTGCGCGTGTTCTTTTTTCCCCCAAGCTTGGCTAACAATCGACCACCAAGGTGGTACCCACTACCACCTCCTAAGCTCACACCGCCTTGTGATGGAGATTTGGTGGGCTGAGATGAGGAGGTAGAAGGGTAATTATTTTGCAGAGTGTTATTTTAGGCAAACTAGATGGAGCTCTGGTATTTGGCATTGCATTATCTTTCTAAAGAGCCTTATCTCTGGGGTCATTTCAGTTTTTGTTGCAATAGAGATGCAATTTGGGCTGTTTGTAGTGGTTGCCAGCATCATTGCAGTTCCCTAAAGAATTAGTCTCGCTTCTGCTGATGAGCTGTTGCTCCATTTGAAAAGTTTCGTTGTTTTAGCTGAGAATTATGCTCTGGTGACTCAGTTGAGTAAGAATGCTTCAAGTCTGGAATGGTTGTACTGCTTTTCTTTGAAGATGTAAGGCTTTCACTTCTAATTCTCTGACTGAATGTGTGAGAGCATGCGAGTGTAAGCATGCATGTGTTCTGTCACTGCAAGATATGACCTCTGTGTCCTAACAAACACAACTTTTGCATCCGTCAGTGTCGCTCTCGCTCTCGCTCTCGCTCACTCACGCTCTCTCTCACTCACTCACTCACTCACTCAACACAGGCACACACACACACACACACACACACACACACACACACACACACTCGAATGAAGTACTAGGCTAGTTGCTGATGTGAGAAAATCTAGTTTTCCAAAACTGGAAAAGAATCAATTTTTGTGAAAGATAAGCAATGTGCAATGAAGGAATGAAGCCCACAATTTTAAAAAACATACAAAATGCCTTCTTAAGAGGAAAAAATATCCCTAATCAGTTTGGAAAAAGTTTAGAATTTTTCTCTCAGAAAAAGGGCAAGCACCCTGCCATGGAGCACTCTTTAGCACAGATTTTCCCTCTACCTGGGTCTTGGGCCAGATGGGGCCCAGACCCGGCCCCTGCATCATTCAGTCAGCTCAGCTGCACTCTGGGTAATCGCATTCCAGCCCGGCCGGGCAGCAGCTTGCCGCACATTCCACAACTATGGAGGCTTTCCAAGGCGCGGAGGCATTCCTGGCGGTCGGAGTCTTCAAAGTCGGGGAGCGACTTCAAAGGCGTCGCTCAGGCTTGGTGTTGATGACTGCAATCCCCCTGGGTACGGATTTAGCCGCCTCCTGAACTTCAAGAGCGGGCGGTGGAGAAGCTATTCGGCTCCAGGTTGACTTGGCCAACCAACTGACTGACCCCAGCCAACAGTCCAGAGCATAAATCCTGTCTGTCTCTATATCTTTCTATCTATCTTTTTGTTTACTCTCTTTACTCCACCAAGGGACTGTAGTCTTGTTGCCGTGTCCCTGTCATGAAGCAAGTTCACATTTGTTGATCTATGATTCAGTTTCCAGTTATGGAATTTATATAGACCATAAGTATACAACATAAGTATACAATTTGCTGTAGAACCCAGGTTTTTTTTTTATTTTATTTTTTTTATAAAGGTCAACATCTTACGGCCTCTAAAACAGCCAGGACTACAGATGAGCCCAGAAGCAACGGACTCTTTTATGCTTAGAATTGTTGTTGCTATGTTTTGTTCAGGGGGACCAGGGCTCACTGAAACTACATGGCTTCTAAATACATTTCTGGCCATAACCACTGCCTTGGAAGAAAGCATGACGCTGTCCGTTTCCGCCTCCTCTAATATTAGACTAAATGTGAGTAGTAGGCTGGTTCCTCTGCGGCTCGTGTCCTGGGTGTGTAATGTGCCATTGATGGTGTCACCCTCCACTTGAAAGAGGCTAATAGAGTTGCCAGGCTGCTCTTTTGGTAGGCCTTCAACTGTCATCCGTGAAGGCCCTGCCACATGTATTTGAATATATACATGAGATTGAGTGTCCTCAGTCTACTGCGCCACCCGTCCAATGCTGAAATGGCGACACTTGTTTGCTTATGGTGTTGCCAGGGGGATAGCATGTCGAGATTTTTTTTTTGGGGGGGGGGGGGGGGGGGGGGGGGGGAAGGGGGGAAAGGGACCGAGGGAGAGATGGTGAGGGGGAGGGTGGAATGGAGAGATGGCTGTGGATTTGATGTTGGAAAGCTGCAATGTCTTGCCTTTTTTTTAGTTTTTCAGGTAGCTTCTACACACGGCACGCAAGTAAATTTTTTTTTCACACTCATAGTTGCCTTCTAGGTCATCTTGCAGCCCTGTTTCCATTCTCGTGATGAATAGGGTGTGCTTAACAGAAGAAGCGAATGGATGGTGTTACTTGATCCTTCCCATCTCTCATCCTTAGTGTCTGTGCTAACTGTACTTTGTACTAAATCTACAAGATTCGGAAAACAAATATTTAGACTTTGTCACAAATGGAGATGTTTGTTTTTAGTTCGGACCCTGATACCCCGGAAGTTTCTTTGCCCCATCATTGAGCTGTTTTTATATATGACTGTGAACAAAAGGAGAGGAAGTCTTGGAAAAAAAGTAGGCTTCGGGATCCTTTTATGAGATAATATTACAGTGTTGGTGATGGGTCCCACCTGCGTGGCCGTCCCTGCTCACTCCTCGACTGTAACTCTATCGCCTCCTGGCCCTGGCTCCCCCGTGCTTCAAGGCTGCTTAACCACCCCCCTCCTTTGAAGTTATTTCCAGAGCTTGGGAAAAAGAGGAGAGACCAAGGCAATCAGATGACAGGCTCCGCCCTCAGTTTTTTTATACTTACACAGTGTGTAACCAGTTGATTCTCTTTTTCTCTCTCAACCTCTGTCCTCTATTCTCCTATCTCTTCCAACACTGCCTCTTTGCTTGTACGGTCTCACTAGTTGTCTCTCAGGCCTCTCTATTTCTAAGTGTGTATTCAAAGAGGTTAGAGTCAGAGGAATGTTTGTGTGTGCTCTTCTGCTATTTTCTTTGCTTTTTTTTTTTCTTTTTTTTTTTTTTTAATGTTTCAGTCTTTGAATCAGTTGGGCCCATTGAGTAATGTTGTTTGTGTCTGCTCTTTCTCAGCTTCTTGGCTGCTCCCTGGAAACACAGTCACCACTCTTTAACAAACCTTGTAATTTGAGGCATTTTTAAAGTCAGGAAAAAAACTGATTTGACTGATCGAGATTTGAGGATATTCAGGGACAGGAGAGACATGCCACCGGAACATGACAACCAAGTCTGGCTGTCCCCTGAAAAGAAAAATAAAGGGTGCCCTCAGCCCAAACCAAGCATGTCTTGGATGAGAACCCCTCGAAATCCCTTGTTGGGACCGGCGGACGGGCACAAGTTTAAACAACCGACAGCAAAAAGGAAACTGGCATGGTTAACATGTGCAGTTACTCAAGTTCCCCCCACTATGTGTGGCCATGTTATTGCAAGCGATGAGGTATTCTTGCAAGCATGTGGCAGCTGAGGCGGGGGTGGTGGGGATGTTTGTGGGGTGAGAGTGTGTATGTGTGTGGGGGGGGGGGGGGGGGGGGTTGGTCTAAGGATTGGTTATAGTCTAACATGAAGCCTATGGTGGCTGTGTGGCATCCACCAAGCAAGGGGTGAAGTAAGAGACGGAGAGTGAGCAAGCAAGAGTAAACCAGCAAGGGGGAGAGAGAGTGTTAACTCACATTGACAGAGATAAAACATTTGTCACTCCGTGAGAGAGACAACAATGCAGCTTTTTTCTTTCTAGAGGGCACTGTTTTATGCCTGTGCCAGGATGACTGTTCTCCTTTCTAGTGTGCAGATAAAAGGGCCTCCCATCATGCCCTTGGGCCAGCACTCAATGCAAACAGGAAATGACTGTTCTCTTGGGGGAGGAGTCACATGTTGAGTAATTTTGCCACAGAAATCTGAAGTGAAAAAAGTTTTAGCCTCCTAAGTTGTTCTGAGAGCTTGTAGGCCTATGTTATGGATAACACATTGATATGTCAGTCCTGAATGGTTCCTTAGCTTTATTGAACACAATGTTATGTTGATGAAGTTGAATTGTCAAAATTGAATGACTTTCATGACACTTTATTACCCCACTTTTATTTCTTTCAAATCCACAGTCTTATAATAAAGATATTTTACATTATAACAGTTCACACTGATTGCTTTCATAAAGTTTTTGATTTTTGTTTTTAGTATAAGCTTGCCAATTTTCTTGCCAACTGAGTGCCATGGCCTGCTTCTTGGTTAAAGATACTGTGTTCTTTTAATCAGCTGTTTCCCTTTGATGGTTTATTGAATGCAAGTCGGGTCTTTGTATCCTCAGCGTACATGGTTAAGGCTCATTGAATACAGTTAGCCACAAGTGTTTCTGCAGTAGGAATCACTAAACTGTGTACTGCTGATTGGCTGGGCTAAGTGGATGATGTCCCAACCCTCACCTCACCCCAGTGGTCGGACTGGAGAAAATCTGAGGCAACAGAGAGTAAGAGAGTGGTAGGTAAATAAAAACGAGAAAGAGGGAGGAAAATGAGGGACAGGAAGAGTGACAGAGAAACAAGACGGAGAATGAGTGACAGAGTCAGAAAGCGAGAGAGAGAGAGGAAGAGAATGAGCGAGTGGGGAGCAGGGGCCTCTCCAGAGCAGCTGGGGTGGAAAAGCGCACAGCTCTCCGGCTTGTTTGAAAAGCTGTTGTGAGAGCGGCGGCAAGAGCCTGAGTTCTAAGTGGCCAAGTGCCCAAGGGGCTGGCCTGTGGCTTTGATCAGATATACCCTCCCCATCCCCCCCCCACACACACAGAGCAGCAGAGCCTACCCCCCATTCGCCCCTTTCCAAACTCTCCAGCTCGTCTCTCCTGGCAGAGCAGTTTGTTATTCCAGGAAATCCTTGTTCGTTCACTGGGTGGGTGACAGAGGCACTGGGTCGGAGAAGAGAGAGAGTATTGGGGTGTGTGTGTGTGTGTGTGTGTGTCTTTATTGAGCCTGAATAGTTGGTGCCGATCACATTGCTGGGCATCTGTGTGGGAAACTGCTGTAAACCTGTGCACACCAGGGAAATCTCCTGAAAGGGGGAGGGGGGGTACCTTTACCTCCATAAGCCAGCCAACTTTTCCCCTCACCGATGGAGTCATCGTCCCTTTCTTTTGCTTCTTCTTCCTACTCTCCCCTCTTGCTTTCTTTCAAAGCATCTGAAAAGGCCGTCGGAATTACTCGACAAACACACCCTGTAGTTATGTTTCGGCACTCCTTTGAGGTAAACCCTCTTTGAGGCTCAGGATGAGAAGGGAAGAGAGAGAGAGGAGAGGGGAAAAAAAACGTGCAGCTTTTTCAGGCTGTTTATTATTTTTGGCAGTGGCTGATGGTGTCCCCATACTCCCACGGCTGCCTTTGATTGTTGTAACTGAAAGCGATACAGGCCTTGACCTAGATGCCATTCCGCTGGTAAAGGGTATCTCCTCAGAGTGCTGGGCACTGTTGGACATCCGCCACCAGCCAGCTGCTGCCTCTCAATCCAGAGGCCATGCATTAAACACCACCAGAGGCCTTACTGAAGTTTCTGCCCATGCTAGACTTTAAAGTAAAGTTAAACTTAAGAATTGATTATCTTACTTAGTCTTGTACTTCATACTCACTTGTACATTGTCCATCTGTGTAATGTTTTGGCTTTGGATCATTTTTCCCTTTGGATCCATGTTCCCTATTAATTTTTCTATTTAATTAATTTATAATTGAACTTAATTCAGTATTTCCTTGCCTCTTTTTTTCTTTAAAAAAGTTGCTAAACATTTTTTCCCCTACTGAGCTGATTTTTCTTTTATGAATGCAGATGATGCAGTGTCTGCTTCATACCCTCAGAGGTTTCCAACACATAAAGCACCTGTGGGCAGCAGAGCTCTGAGGAACAAAACGGAGCTGAGGCACGTTGCTACTGTCTGTCGTTCGTGTGTGTGTGTGTGTGTGTGTGTGTGTGTGTGTCCTCATTTCATCTTTATGCTTTTGGGCTTTCTTTAGAAAAACTCGAAGAGGAGAGTGAGGAAGAGCAGGGGAGAAGAGGCGGGTTGAAGGAGACTTTTGAAGAGCTGGAGGAAAGAGCATTAGCAGGAAGAACAGCAGCAGCTCTCGAGTCCCACCACACCCCATGAGAAGAGGAGGCACAGAACAGATGCTGAGATGTTGAACATGCTGTTCTGTAGCAACCAAGGCTGGGGTGTCTCCTGAAGAGTGGAAAGCCAGGGGGTTTGGGGGGGTGTAAGGAGGCAGAAGATTGGGGCACTAGGGGGGAATGGGAGCGAGAAGGTTGGATGGGGGGGGCAGGCAGGGGCAGCAGGGGGTGTTGAAGTAGTTGTTGTTGTTGGATGATCAAAGGCTCGATGAATTGAGTCACTGACAAAGAGGAATGGTCGTGCTGGTGTGACTTGAATATAGATTTTTTTTTCCCTTAAAGGAAGAAAAAAAGATTGAGAGTAAGACAGACTGAGCAGGCAAAAGAGAAAGAAAGAAAGAGAGGCCCGTTGATTTGAGAGCTGTTTTTGATCCCATTACAGACCTAAATTTTGGCTGTTTATAGAGGGGTGAATTAAATTTTATTATTATTTTTTTTTTTTTGAGGGAAGACCAGTATAAGGGGCGGGGTGTTGCTGGACCTCTTTAGTTTGTATTCTTTCTCGCTTTAATCACAAGGTTACTGCTTACTGATTCTGTGGTTAACATAATAAACTGCCAGTGAATCCCTTCATAGATCTCTCTTTTTCCCTTTCTCTTCCATGCCTTCATAGCACTTTTCTTTTGTAAAAAAAAAAAAAAAACATGATAAAAATCTCCTAAGGGGGAACAGCTGTCAGGTAGGTCAGTGAGGCCACAACGTCCTGGAGTACAGCTGCTTATGAAACGGATCCGATCAGATCTCTGATGCAAACACAAAGTTAGGCCAGACATGCGCTCAGATTCGTCAAGCAGAAGCAGTATTAGAAGTTGCCGTAGTTTTGTTTGTTTTTTTTTTTGGTGAAAAACTTGAACTGAAATTCTCAGCCCTGTTGTATCTTGTAGTGTGAAAACATCCTGAGCGAGCATAAAGCTGAAAGAAAACAAACAAAAAATAACTGGAAACGTAGCATTCACATTTGACTTGATTGCTTGATTCCTGAATCAGACCATGATCTGCCCAATGGCTGCCAGATCTACACCAGACTGTTTGACCTCTCAGGCCACTACTAGCGGTCATCTCCATCTGCATCTCCATGTCCAGTGCAGAAGCTCAGGTTGAGGTGGAGGCGCAGGGGGCTGAGATGAGTGGCAGGGTGGTGGTGGCGCTGGTGTTTGGGTAGGCGTAGCACATCTGATTGGCAGGTGGAGCTCAGATCCCCTGGTGTGATTTCTTTGGCCACCTGTAAGGGGATACCCATGTGAAAGACTCCTCCACCTACACAGCCCCCCTCCCCCCCAAGGACTCGTCAGTGGAGAAAGCCGACGACCAGGTGACATCCAGGACGCCTCTAATTCATGTCATTTTTATGTATTTTCACACGTGCTCCAAGGTGACCTGTTATAAAAATAACACCAATGATATCCATATCTAGCTCTGCAGTATTGGGCTAGGTTTTGTTTGGAGGTCAGTTGGCTTTGTTTACTTTGGACTTGGGGCTCGATTAACCAAAAATTTAAAGGTGCACGCTGCCCACTAATCAGTTGTAAGTCTTTTACAACTCTGGCATCACAGACTTCACTCTCTGTAAAAAGAGCACTGCAGAGGTCTGATATTTATTGTTATGAAAAACCGATTACCCCAAGAAAGAGAATATATTTTGTTTGTGTCCCTGCCTTTTCCTTGACTTTTAACATATTTAACGACTGAAATAACTACAGAGCCACAAAGTGGTCTTATTAGGTCTCTTTGCCATATTACCCAGACCCAACAATAAATCAATTTTTCTGGCTTCTCCCTCAATCAAAAAAAAAAAATTGCATTCCACAGGTTTGAGCTCTGGCTATATTGAGCATTGGCCTGTGCCAAGAACCTTTTCATCAACAGGTTTACGTCAGATCTGGGCCAGTGTTTATGAGTATGCTGTTATGGTGTGTTTGTTGCTTAGCGCGGGATGTTATAGTTATGGTCAGACACACACTATTCTCCACTAGCTAGAGCGGGGGTAGTTAAATACAAGCTAAATACTCGCTAATTCGAAAGAAGCAACAAAGCACAAGTCAATCAAATAAGAGCCAAGAATAGGGCTACTTTGTTGCCTTCATGTTTTCGGCTCTGTTTTCTGGGGTAAATGGCGCAAAATATTTTAGCGCTGAAGCCAACCAAATACGGCCCTAGTGACATTGCTGGTGTAAATGTACCTTGAAATAAGATTTTGAGTAGTTTGTGCACTTTGAAATATTTGAATCATTTGAACTGTATCTTAATTCAAACAACTAGAATAAAGATGTATTGTATTGAATTTGTCTACATTAATCTTTTTACTCTACAAATTAATCAGATGTTTCCTACAGTACCCCTCACTGCTTCATAATGTTTAGGTCGGAGTCCACTAATTAAGCAATCTGAAGGCAGACTTGAACCTATGTATGCACATGTATGAAATACACATCTCATGTAATTTGGCACTATACTTTACCATTTTAATGGGTTGATCTTAAATTCTGCTCTGCAGAACTTTGCAGATCTTTGTTGCTTGAATGCCACCCTTTAGCACAAAACCACCTCACCTGGAAGTTTGAACTGCCTCAAGGTTTTTACTTTTAGCTTGGTTTAGCTTAGCTCAGCTTTAGCTTGTGTAAGACTGGGGTAATTTGTGATGCCTCTCCTTAGGGATGGGTTCAAGGGGTTCATGGGGTCACTGCTGGGTGGGAGAGGGGGAGGGTGAGTGTGTGAGACGAAAGGGGGAGGGAGGGTATCTCAGGTCATCCGTACCCTAAGGCCATAGGAGCGGAGTGACACCACAAAGCCAGTTTATTGAGAGCGACCGAGGTGTGTGTGTGAGTGTGTGATTATTGAGAGGGGGTTTGTGTGGGTGTTCGCCTAATGGGATAAATGGCAAAAGGTCAATTTGGCAACTTTTAAATGCAAATGGACTTCAGTGTGGTCAGAAGATTGAGTGTGTGTGTGTGTGTGTGTGTGTGTGTGTGTGTGTGCGTGCGTGCGTGCGGGCACAGAAGAGAGACTGAGAAGCTCTCTTTAATCTCCCTTTCAGAACACCAGATCCAATTTGGGCCATCACAGGTCATATCACCACCCCAGTTTCATACACATCAACCAAGTGACTTTCTTTCTTGTCGTCTTTACATTTGTATTTCCAAGAAAATCTGCTTAACTTTCTCAGGGGCTCTCCTGTAGGTAATATCCATTTGAAAGGTTGTCTAATACTACCTTACTGCACCGTCTTAATGAGCAATAAAGAAAAAAAAAAGTTCTCATTCTAAACTAATTTCTGCAAATGAACTAAACATACAGTATGTCATGAGCCAAAGCAAAAGTCTTCTTGATGTGCTTTTGGTGCAGACACATAACAAAGAGCTTTAGAGCTAAGAGCAAAATAACCATGCTTGTGTATGAGGTGTATTCTAGTATGCTAAGGGTTAGCGTACTAGAAAAGCTTGAGTAGCTGGGTTAAAACAGGCTATGTGGTGATTTGTGGAGTTGTGGGGGCTGTGGAGTTGGCGTAGTGCATTATGTATCGCAATACATATTGACTAACTAGTGGCATCCATTTTACAATCTGTATGCGTTATTACGCAGTACTATAAATGGTGCTATTATTATTGTCAAGACTGATATTGTGTCATTTGTTTACCAGGGTGGGTTGTTCAACGGTAACTGTTGGAAGACCTTGGCGAATATGAATAAGGAACTAAACGTGTTCGTCTCTGTAATGAACCACGGCACGTCGACGCACATGTAGGTAATCCAGTGAACTGACTGGCTGTGTGTGTTTCCCTGCAGATGCACCCTCTAGGCCTGTGCAACAACAACGATGACGAGGACCTGTACGAGTATGGCTGGGTGGGCGTGGTCAAACTGGAGCAGCCGGAGTTGGACCCCAGCTGCCTGACTGTCCTCGGAAAGGTGAGTCCTGTCTGCCACCTGGTCACATGATCCTTGTCCTGTTCGCCCATTTGGGATGGGCAAGAATAGAAGCTCGGCTGACTGGTCTTACAGAAGGGGTGTTTAAAGGAGCATGCCAAACACATCCACGTCTTTCCTGTTTACGTACGGTTACTCAAGTAGTTAGCCGCCTAACTATGGTGACACGAAGCAAAACGTGGAGATTTTCTAAGTATAATAAGATTAACTATAATGTATGGCAGACAAACACTTATGAGCCCTTCACTAGCTAAATGCGCTGCGTGGCAGAGTGATTGAATGCGCAAACTAAGCCGAGCGAGGTATATATCAAGTTAAGAAAAGAACGTAGTTCAATATCAAAAAAGTTGTTGTGAAGAAAAAAAGTGCTGTTATTGTGATGGAAGCTTCAGATTCTTTAATTTGGTCCTATTCCCTACAGTGTTTGGTTCCATAGAAACCTCGGAACTCCAGACGCTTCTGTGAGCTTCCTTGAGTATTTCCTCTCCACTCACAACTCTGTCAGTTAGGGACGTTTGTGAGAACAGATTGGAGAGGAGTTTGCCCTAGTTGTGCCCTTTCTGTAATATCATTCCTGTGCTATGCTCTCTTTATCTCCCCTCTTTCCTCCCTCCCTCTTTCCTTTCTTCTCTCCATTCCTCTCTCATGTGGCTTTGAAAGTCTTTGAAAATGATCTAGTTAACAGTGTCAGATGCCTCATTATGTGGGGGCTTCCTGGTTATAGACACAGGGCTATAATTAGAGGGAGAGAGGGAAGTGGCATCTTGGAGACCTTGCCGTGGATGGGCACAGCTGGGGGGCATTTTCCCAGCCGTGTGTGCCAATCTCACCCAGGGTGCCCTGGCCACTAGAGCTCACCAAACACAGACTGGACAACACACACACACACACACACACACACACACACACGAGTACGCACATAGACGCATACACATGTAGACAGAGACATCTAAACTAAATATGCACACGTTCAGAACCCAAGTCTAAAAACACACACATGGACTGACACAAACACAGCTCTACACATGTCCACAGAGTTCCCTGTGAGTTTGTGCCAAGTTTTCTTGTAAATGTTTTGCTCTAAACTTTTAGCTTGTGCATTCCTCCCATCACCCTGTCTATTCTCCCTTCCCTCCTTCTTTGTCCTCCATTCATTCTTTATCTCTTTGTTTCATACATTTTCTCCCTACCTTTCGGCCTGTGTACGCAGGCTCATATTTTCCGTCAGCGTGAAAAGAGAGGCATGCATGGAAGTGTAGTGTTTCGTCGCATTCCACCACCACTGGGCCACAGAACAAAGCTTAAGGACAGCAGTACAATGGCCTAGGTGCGCTTTTCAGAGCTGTACGTGTGTGTATATGTATGTGAGGGAGAGAGAGAGAGATTCAATGTGTGTGTGTGTGTGACACAGTGTGCTATGCGAGTGTCTGTGTGAATGTAGGTGTCTGTGTGTTCTGTGTTTGTTCAGAGTGTGCCTTTGTCTTGTTTATATAAAGAGAGAGCTGGCCTGTGTGTGTGTTTGTGTTTTCATGTGAATGTGTGCTGTGGAAGATCAAAAGGGTCATTCTACTTGCTGGCGCGGACAGGATGAGTGTGTGTGTGTGTGTGTGTGTGTGTGTGTGTGTGTGCTCCGACGGGTGCTGCGGTGAAATGTATATGTCCACTGTTTGTTTCTGCGCTTCCCGTCCCTCCAGGCCCTTGTCCTCCCTGAGCTCGCCAATGCCCCCCTCAGGCCAGGGCTGACACTAATGCTGCTCAAGCTGCACCAACACACTCATATCTCTCTCTCTCTCTCTCTCTCTCTCTCGTAATTATAATTATTTATTCATAAAAATGAATAAGTGTGCTGGTTACTGAAAATTCACTTTAAGGATCCATCTAATAACCTTGTCTCTCGTACATCAAAGACCTAAAAGCTAAAAACGTACAGATGTACCTGAACACATTCACTTCCTGATTTTAGTGTGTGTGTGTGTGTGTGTGTGTGTGTGAAACACAGAGGTCACAGGACATAGATAAGGTACAGAGAACCATAAAAAAATGAATTCACTTTAGAGACACTTTTAGGTTTGTCTTTTGCAAGTTGGCTCCGCTGGAAAGCTCTGAAGGTTAGATTTGCTTTGACCAAGGAATTGTATGAAATTTATACAACAGTTGTTGTTCAGCAATATGAACCAGGTCAGTACTCTGATTATAATCATAAAAATGTTTTCCTGCTCTGGCCTGGCCTGTTGAGTTGGTTTTGCCGTGCTCACTCAGAGAGCTGTGGGCTTCAAACATGGGCATGCGTTTGGGTGGGGGGGGGGGGGGGGGTGGTGGAGGGGGGGGGTCGCGGCGACACGGGGCGAGGGGGGGGGGGGGGTTGAGAGGACAGCGGGCACAACCCTTTGATCTTTGGCTGCCCACTGAGTCTCATGCATTACATCAGCCCCGCGTGGAGAGAGTGTGTGTGTGTGTGTGTGTGTGTGTGTGTGTGTGTGTGTGTGTGCACGCAAAAAGTATTTTACAGTATGTTACTTTGCGAATGTCAGAGTATGTGTGAGTTTGTACACTTGTGCGGGTGTAAGTGTGAACTGTCCACGTCTGTGTGTTACTTGCTAGGTCTATTAAGCGCAAGTTTGTTTGTTTGCATCTGCAGCAAGTATTTCTGCCCCCACCCCCACCCCATTCAGCTCAAGGCTGGCACAGATTGGCGTGCCGCTCAATGGCATGAGCTTGGATTGGCTCCCTCGTGGGGGTTGAGGCTTGGGCCAGCGTGGGTACACCCGCAATGGTTGGGAGGTTGGGAGTGGTACAGAATCGGTTCTTAGTTTCACACCCACACACATACTATTACAAACATCACAAACACCCCCCCTCTGTCTGTCTGTCTGTCTGTGTCTCTCTCTCATACTCTCTCTGTCACACTCTCTCACTCTCTCTCTCTCTCTCTCTCTCTCTCTCTCTCTCTCTCTTTTCCTACCCACCCCTTTCTTATTCACGCTCTGTTGTAATCTTGTCACCCTCACACACACACACACACACACACACACACACTCACTGCCTTGCCTGCCTTGCCTGCCCTGCGTTCCCCGGTTGTGGCTGTGTAATGGTGGAGTGGTGGGAACAGCTGCGGGCTCACCGGCTGCCTGGCTGGCCTGTTGGAAGGCTGATGGATGGATGCATGCATGGATGTCTGGCATTGTTGGCATCCCAAGAGAGGACAAAGTGACAGCAGTAGTAGGTGTTTGTCCCGCCACTTGAGCCAAAGCACTACGTCTTGCTCTTGCCAGGAAAAATGCACTTGAAAGCGCTCCACATGGGACTGTTGATGTAACTTTTGACTTCTGATTTTATGACCTACTGAAGCATTAATTTTGAAATGAGAACAATACACTGACTAGTGTTTTGTTAGTACTGTTTACTGTTTTTGTCTGTCTACAGGATACGGTTTTCTGATATGCTCTGTGAGGCAAACTGCACCGTTTTCTATTTTCAGTATAACCTAAATATTTTTTGTTCTGGATCTAAAGAATTCTGGCTGTGAGAATTAAGTCCATTCCTCTCTACAGGCACCTGTTTTTGCACTGCCCAAATTCAAACTGCCTAATTTTGATTTTGCATTCTTTGTCTTCTTCCTTATTTTATAGATATTTTTCCTGCCCCCCCCCCCCTCATATTGATCTGTCATTGTTGTTTATGTTGTTGTTTTTACAGTTTCCTCCTCCTTTTTCCCCTTTTGGTTCAACCCTTTTGTCTTTTGTTTACCTTGCCTTGGATGAGCTTAATGGAGAAGCAAGCCTATTAAACGGATGCTTTGATGGAGCGTCTGTGTTGTTTTTTTCCTCTTTTGATGTGACTGTTGGGGCAACGGTAATGACTCTGTATGGCGAGTGCCCACCTGCCCTGGGGGGGGGGGGGTGCTTTTGTTTGGATTTCATTTTTTTAAGAGGGGGAGGAGGAGGTGGTAGTGATTTCAGACTAGGCCTAATTAACTGGTTGGGCTTTAGGGGTGTGTGTGTGTGTGTGTGTGTGTGTGTGTGTGTGTGTGTGTGCAGTCGCCAAAGTAAAGGAGTTTACAGCTGCACCACCACCTCAGTACAGCAGCAGTTAGCATGTTGGATGGTGAACCGGGCTAAAACGATGGACATGAGATCTGAAGGGTTTGCTGTTAGCCTGGACTGGAGTCCGGTGCTTAACCTTTATGAAAATGTCCTGCGTTGGACTGTAGTATCAAAACTACATTTTTTTTCTTCAGTACAACTACAAATGCAATACTTTGGACGTGGAAAAACAACAAATTCATGATTCATGCATTCATAAAAAACTACAAAAATACTGCATTGTACTGTACAGTGCATTATTTTGGACTAAAAATGCTGCATTACTGCATAAAAACAGCAGTTTGCAGTTTTTTTCATATAGTCGGCATTTATGCTACAGTAAGCTGGATAAGGATAGGTTGGTTTCATCAGCCAGAATTGATCAGAGCTGCTTTGCACCAGAGCTGCTTTGCACCAGAGCTGTTTCTCAGCACTTTACCTGATCCAGTTAGGAGGCTAATAACTGCAGGAGAAGGAGAAGTGCAAGGCCCAGGGCATCATCAGACTCCCCTCTGTTCACTTTTATGTGTGTTTGCCTCCTTTGCTGATATGATCTAGACTGGATGTTTTGCTTCTCTCTTAGTTTTTCACCACCTCCTTTCTTGTTTCTTTTGCCTTCTCTTTTCCTCTACCACCCACTCCCCTTTCCTCCTCCTCCCCTTTTTCCCTCTCCTTGGTGTCAAAGGTTTTTTTCCCCTTCCCCTTTTTCTCCTCTTTTTTTCTTCTTCTGTGGCAAGGGAGAGGGGGAGGGGGACAAAATAGCTTCTTCCCATAGGGTTGTTTTTTTTTTTTTTGTCCGTGCGGCCCAGGGTATGAAATCATGCCTTCACGGCCTGCGGGAACCTACTGGGTGTGTTGCCATGGTCACTGGGAAGCTGCGTGTGTCACGCGGCCCAAAGTGAGCCGTCGGCAGGGCCGAATTCTCCAGGCCTCAATGGGGAGCCAAGTGACCATTATCATACTTCACAGCACAGGAGCCTCTTTAAAGAGCCGCACAAGAAAGGAGGCCCTGAGACATTAAGACAAGAGGGAGAGCGAGAACAGGAGGGAGGGAGGAAGGGGAGAGTGGAAAAGACAAGACAGAAAAGTGTTGCGAGATGGAGGGCAGTTGTTTGTCTTTTTTGTAGAAGTTAAACACAAAAGTTTGAGCTCTTGTCCCGTACTTGTAATGCAAATGTCCTGTGTAGGTAGGTTAGAGAAAAATGGGTCATCACGAGAGTCATTAGAACAAATAGGCCCAGGCCTTATGTAGGAAATGGCCTGATAGGTGTTTACCTGGCTTACTAATATCATTAAAAGCTTTTTTTGAATCATGTTGGAAAAACTCTTGGGATTGGACTCCTCTGTGTTTAGATGTGGATTTGGCCTGCTCCTGTTGGCGGGCTTTCTCTTTCCTCCTTTGCACATACTCTCTCTCTCTTTATCTCTGTCTCTTTTTTCCCCCTTTTCTTTTTTGCTCCAGAGGACGCTCTGTGCCGGAGTTTAAGCCCCTCTTTTATGCTCCGCTGGGGGGTTGGGGTGGGACCTTGGGGAGGGATGGAGGGGGTGTTAGGGCACTGGGGTGGGGGCTGCATTTGTGGGGCCAGCTTTGACTTGAGAGGCTGAGCTCATAACGGGTGGTGGTGGTAATGGTGTGTGTGTGTGTGTGTGTGTGTGTGTGTGTGTGTGTGTGTGTGTGTGTGTGTGT
>JAGFZM010000224.1:163753-203626 GCA_017657215.1 Limnothrissa miodon
AGAGGGAGAGACAGAGGGAGAGACAGAGGGAGAGACAGAGGGAGAGATAGAGGGAGAGATAGATGGAGAGAGAGGCTGAATAAAAAAAGATGCTTTGTTGCTTATCTTAGTCACTTATGGAATCATTTCCCATCCCCAAAGCTCAGCGCCACTGATAAGTCCCTCTACACCCCCCTCGCTCCTGAGGTGCCCCCTCACACATTCTCTTGACTTCTCAATTGTATAATATTTGGTTATGCAACACATACTGAAAGGCCTGCAGGGCTTTGTACTGTACACTGGACTGAGGCTGGAAGGTAGGTGTGTGTCTGTGTGTGAGTGTGCACACATTTTCTAATGGCCTTTTATTTTTCCTTTATTTTTTTATTTTATATTATATTTATTATATATATTATATATATATTTATATTCTAGTCTCATACGCTTAATATGAATAAAAGTATATGTGTTTGTTTTGCTGTTTTGTTTTTGTTCTTTTTACTCAGACATTAAAAAATACACCATTTGTTTCACATATATACACCTGGTGTATGTTCCCATATAAGTGTGTGTGTGTGTGTGTGTGTATGGTTATTTTGAGCTAAGCAGTGTGTGTGTGTGTGTGTGTATGTGTGTGTGTGTAAACCACCTCCTTCGCTCTCTGTGCACCATCTTTTGATAGCACAATCTCGGCAGACCTGCAAGCTTGATTCCGCCTGGAGTCCTTGCCGGAAATTACCAAACATTAATTCTGCACTACTTACCAGGGGCCACGAACCAGCCCTGTTGCCACCTCTGTTGGATCCGTATCCACTGCCACTTGCTGGGAGGGCACTTTGTATGCCATCCTGACAGCCAGTCACTAAGAGGAGACCAAATATAACCCTTGTCGGACCTTAAGCAAGACCAGCATTCATATATATTATTTTTTTAAGTTTAGTCCTAGACAAAATTCTATTCCTGTTGCCTTGGATTAAGTTGTGGGAGGTTAAGGAAGGCTTGGATTAAGTGTGTGGAGGTTAAGGAACAATTTGTGGGATTTGGAAGAGACTGATCTAGAGGGTTGACGGATCAATCAGAGAATCATTGCTCATACAGCTCATGTTAGTCAAACTTTTGATCTTAACCATCTTAAACGTTTCAAGTATGAAAAACCTTTAAGTGTAAAAAAAAAACAAGCTCAGGGCCTAAGGGTGGGCACTGGAATTCAGACAGTGTTCGGGATACTCTGTAAATCCATTTGTGAGTGTCGGGATTAAACATACCTGTCAGACAAAAGCGGTGTCTTGAAACTTCGTAAAGAGTACTCTTTTTCTCTATCGTCTGTTGAAAAGCATATCTAAATATAATGGTACAATGTAAACAGAGGTGGCCCTGTGGAATTAATAGTGTGTTTCATGAAGAGAGTGTATGTGAGAGGATGTGAGGTAAACTGCCACCCAGATTTAAATCAGGGGTGCCGGTGTCAAGGCTTCTTTTATGTGCTTTATAAACATTTTTAAACCTCCATAAAAATGCTCTCAAATTGTAACGTATAGGTCCCTTGACTCCCATAATAAAACAAGCCTCAACTGTGTAATTTAGTGGACTCCAAACTTTATTAGATGGTGAAAGCAAACACCTAAAAAAAAAAAAAACTTACAAAAGAAACCAGGAAGGTGATGTAGCCTAAAGGCCTGAGGCATTTCCATGTGTGCTTGTGTTGTAGCAGTGAAAAACGTTTGAAAGACCATCAAAGCTTCAACGTAAATCAGTATTGTGTGCAAGTCTGTGCTTATCTAGAAGAGGTGATCGCAGTGGGTCACTTTTTACTCCTGTTTTAATGATGTGTCTCAGTGATGTTTCAGATAGCTTTCCAGCATTCTGCCACCCTGAAGGTGCACACACAGTTTTCTCAGTGTTTACCAAAAACTCGTATTTTTCAGTGGAGCTCAAGGCCACAGCCACGAGTCACTGGTTCTGCTTTGCTTGGTATATTGTTGCTGTTGGACCACTGTGTGGCTCTTGCTGCTGCTGCTTCTGCGCTCCAAGGATCAATATTCGCTTTTCTCCCAGTCCAGCATTTTTGCCTTGATCCTCTAAGCGCACGCAGTCAGATTTTCTACGTGGGGTTGGGAACAGAGAAGAAGGTTTTGACGGAAAGAGCGGTTTGCCACAGCTCCCTGTAGAGATCTTTTTTATTTCTTTTTTTTTTTCTTCTTCTTCTTCTTCTTCCCTACCCCACCGCCATAGAATGGAAGTCAGTAATGTGAGTAAAAATGGAGGTCTTGGCACTCTGTTTCAAAAATAGGAGGGAGCGAGAGAAAGAGAGGGGGAGCGAGAGAGAAATGGAGACAGAAAAAAACCTACCACATATAAGAAAAGTCCAAATGGTAAAATATGCCTTTATCTTTTAATAACCCCAGAAGTCAGGAGGCAACATGAAATTACAGTATAATGGTAGAGCAGTCTTCTGACGACTTAATTGCTTTAATTACAGTTGAGCTGCAAGAAAGAGTGAGAGAGAGAGTCTTGAGCATGGAACAGGAAGAAAAAGCTCAGGAGGTATGGCTGGGCAGAAAAAAGAGAGCGTGTGCTAGAGACTATGGGAAGCCAAGTCAAAAGACCAAATGTAGAATAAATCTCTAAATGAGCGTGCGCTCTTTCTTTCTCTCTATCTCTCTATCTCTTTCTCACACACACACACCTGCACACACTCTTAGGTCCAGTGTAGTCCTAGTGTAGGCCCGTATAGCTAGTTCTTTCTGTAGGGCTTGGAGAAGGTGGTGGATGTCTGGCTATTGCCAGTTGTGTAGGGCTGTCAACATTACAAACACATAGGAAATCCGTTGGGCCCATGATGCCAGTTATGGGGGAAATGGAGAGGGTGGGTTGACTGGATCACTCTCAGGCTGGTCAGACAAGTTACTGCACAGCTATTCATGCCCAAGTGGAGATTCCAACACACCCACAGGCACACACTGCCACACTCCTTCCATTTTTCTCTCTTCTCTCCTAAGCGTTTTTACCAAGCACTATTAATTATTAACCTAGCTGGCTATCATCAAAGGGCTAGTTTTTCAGCTGAATAAAGAGTGTCTTAGATGAACTTTTGGAAGATGGAAACTTTTCCCTTGGTGTGTGTTGTGCATTAAAGCATATGGTTATGTTCTAGATTAAAGGACCTGACAAACGCAAGTCCTGTTTTCATTGTTTGTTTTTTTCACCCCCAACACTACTGATCATCACAAATGTTTTGCAAAGTTGCATTGGAACAAAATGACTGCACGCCTACTCAAAGCAAACCTTACTATTTTGGAGACAAAGTTGTTGTAGGTGCTATCATCATTCTGTCCCACCTACACACTGTCCCACACACACACACACACACACACACACACACACACACACACACACACACACACACACTCTCTCTCTCTCTCTCTCTCTCTCTCTCTCTCTCTCTCTCTCTCTCGCTCTGCTTCCTGTCCATGTTGTGCCTTGAATGTTGGCGGGGGGTCATATGTTCAATAAATAACCAGCTTATCGCTTTTATCTGCCGTTGCACCATCCTGCAGTGTCTCCTGTCCTTTTGTGTGTGTGTGTGTGTGTACATGTTTGTGTGTGTCAAAACACTGTCAGAAAGCCAAAGGGAAAGAACAGTGAAATGTGTCTGTCTCATGTGAGTGGCTAAGCCAGAGAGAATTTGCGTAGCAGTGCAGTGTGTGTGTGTGTGTGTGTGTGTGGTCTAGTCTGTTAGGCTCAACACTGAGAGAGGGAAAGAGAGAAGAACATGCTTTCCACTTTAAATTTTGCTTGTGTGTCCATCTTCGCCCCAGAAGAGTAGTACTCTTTGATATTTCCCTCTGCTTCCGGTCCTGTTGTGACTTTATTGGCATGTGCTTGAGGAGACCCAGGTCCCACAAAGCCTGATGCATCATGACTGATAGGAACACCTGAGTAATTTTATGTTGAGTGATTCATTGTGTGAAATGCCATCTTAGCTTAAATGAAGGGGATCCTACGTGTGTACAACTGCACAGATACACACAAATACATTACATAAAAATACAACAAATATAACATTAAGCACAATTTCACATACGCACTTGCCTCAACTTCCAGAATGAGTAACTGCTAATTTGAGATTAGTCTTGGGACTATTGGGCCTGTCTGGTCAGAGAGACTGAGAGAGAGAGAAAGATACAAATTGCTTCCTCTCAGAGCCCTGTAATAACAACACTGCCGTTGGCCCCAGTCGAACGATCTCAATCTCACACACACACACACACACACACATACACACACACTTCCTCTGTTGAGAATGAATGTGAGAGGTGAGTGAGGGGGAGAAGCAGGGGGAGAGGGAGGAGATTGGGGGCCGGGGGGGGTCAAATGTTGTGTGAACAGTTTGCTTTCCTCGCGCTGTCTCTGATCTGGTGCCAATATCACTGAGACAGGGGGCCTGCCACCCTTTGGTGTCTGTGTGAGTGTGTTTAAGAGACAGATAGAGAGAAAGATGGAGGGAGGGGGGGATGAGGGAGGAAAGAAGACAGCAAGAGCAACAAGCACATCACAGGACTTATAGTCTTTGAAGTATCCTTGCTCATACTCTTTTTTTTTTTTTTTTTTCCTTTCCCCCCTCACTCTCATTCTGTCCTTCTTTCCCTCTCTCTCTCACTCATTTTCTGTGACTTTTATCAGAGTGAGACAGGCTCCTTTGTGCTTGGTTTAAAGTATAGGCCCGGGGACATGTCCCTGGCCGCCCAACTGAGCTAGCTAGCAAGCGACCGCACCCATAGGCGCACTGCATATGAGCGCTAACGTCTAGCGCTAGCGACCGCACCCATAGGCCCACTGTATATGAGCGCTAAAGTTTAGCCCAGGCTATATAAAGCCCCAGACAAGGGCCCAGATTGTAATCAGACGCTGTCGCTCTTTTTCTCTGTGGTCCCGACGCTACATGGTCAGCCTGGACAAGAACACTCAGATACAACTGTCTGTGTGTGTGTGTGTGTGGCAAACTGTCATTATTGGTACACACAGACCAGAAACAGAATTTTTTTTTTTTTCATCAGTGCCACAGGGCGTGTAGAGCTGTTTTGGGGAACGGCACAAAGCGTAGCATAGCTGAGATCTTTTTTCCATATCAGGTATTGAAGTGGACTTCTCTGCTCCACAGCAGGGGACAGTTGAAAGAGAGAATGCGACTAAAATGGAAAGGTGCTTGTAAGTTTCAAAGTCGGCAAGTTCTCATCCCCGGGCAGTGTGTTATGACACTAAGAAAGGCCGGATGAAATTGGTGGTATTTTTGTTTGTTTTGTTTTTATTAAAATTGTATCCATTTCTACCAGTAAGATTGCCAGTGGAACACTGCACTATATTCTCATCCACAGATTTAAATCCTACATTTGCACCTTCTTAAATTCTGACTTGGATCAGGGGGAAAGTAAGCAAGCACTGCCAGGAAAAAAATCTGAGGTTCCTGCAAGGTTCCTTTGATTTATGTCTTGAGGAAGGTTCTGCAGTGAGTGGATTTGACTTCTGCTCGTTTGAAGTTGATGCATTTTGGATATGACAAGCACATGGATGCATTTTGAGCAGGATCTAAACTTGGGCATAGACGCAAACTCTCTGTCAGGAGTTATTCAAAGTATAGGGTGGCCCTCTAGTGGTTCCATGTTATATTGCATGAAATGCATGGCACACATTGTTCATAGAACGGTCATTTAGGTTCCTTGTATTTGGTAAAACATATGCATTTGTAATGCTTGTTAATGGTTCTAACTTTTTTTTTTTTTATGTTTACATGTTGTAAACAAATTTATTTTAAATTCATGTTTGTTTTCCACAGGCTAAGAGAGCGGTGCAGAGGGGAGCAACAGCAGTCATCTTTGATGTGTCTGAAAACCCTGAAGCCATCGATCAAGTGAGTCATTTTATTATTGGCTCTTTTCTAACCTCTGTCACATCCAAAGCTACTTCTAACTTTCACGTAATGCCAGAGGAATCATGGAAAAGTTCACCACCTTTTAGCCTAACTTTAGCAAACAAACTTCAAAGTTTTATGACAAACTCGTCACATGTAACCATCTCTCAGCATCAGCAACCAGGGGTGCTTATGACACCCAATACTGCATGACGACACCTATATCAGCACAGGACAGGACGGGTAGATAATGTGCATGTTAGCAGTGAGTGGGCGTGGAGGGGTATATCTTACCTTCTCTTCCAGTTGCTAGGGTCCACACCTCCACCTCCGCCTCCACCCCCACCAACCAGTGGCACTCCCCACTGACATTTAAGGTGTAGACAGCTCCCAGTGTATTAATCAGCCACTGATCTGTTTGACCTTGTCAGTACTCGGACACCGAAGTCGTCAGCGCCCCCTTCCATTGTCACGGCACTGGGATGGGTTTTATGTGCGATGAGCATCTCGCCCTGGTCAGGATGAGCTCATCCCGGCGTAAGGCTGAGCTCACCCATGTTCCCCCTCTGTTTGGGTGTCCGCCCTCAGAGAGATAGCTGTGAGAAACTGGCCTTTGGCGCACACTCCCTCCCAGTGTGGTCTTAATCATCAGAGTTAAAAGTATATTGGTGATATTTATTGTGCTGAGCCACATGACACCCCCACCCCTTCCCTCCCAGCACCAATCCATGAGAGAGAGGGAGAGAGAAAGAAAGAGAGAGTGAACCACCTTTCACGTGCCTAAGGGGCCAGGCCTCTCACACGCATTTGAACCACTTTTGGGGCAAAAAGCTCTTGCCCTCTAGTTCTGTTATTTTTGCCCTCTTCATATCTCTCTGTCTCTCTCTCTCTGTCTGTGTCTGTCTGTGTCTCTCCACTTTCTTTTGACTGTCCATAATTCAGTTGGAAACCTGGTGCAGTGGAGGACTGTGTGTTTGAATGTCCCTGGTATTTCCCCTTGGGTTTGTTGTAATTACAGAGTCCTGCGCTAGACTGCCGAGATCCAAAGCAGACAAGAGAGACTAAATTCGGTGTCCACATCCAGAACATGCTATTCATTCGCTTATTTTTTTCCTCTCCTCCCCATCTGCGACTTCCTGCTTCCCCCTCCTAAAGAGTCCTCGCTGTACTCTCCTCACATGCCTCCTCACATGTGCCGACCCGAATGCCTCCGCTGACGTTGACTGATCCGCTCACTTACACGTGTCAGGCAACAGGTGAACCTGAAGGAAGCATGAGTAGCGTACATACAAGCAAAGATGGCTACTGCTGACTCAATCAGATTCAGCTATTACTGCTCGTGGCCCGCAGACTTCCGCAGGCCCGCAGAGTTCTCTAACGGTCCATTCTTTGGTCTTGTAAAACTCGGGTGTTTTGAGCAAAGCCCTTACACCACACACACACACACACGCACACACACACACACACACATACACACACAAAAGTGATAAAGAGTGAGTTCACTAATTGTCTATGCTATGCACTGCAGTAGTCATTCCAGTATCCTGACTCTGGATGCACAGCAAACAAAAGTAGTTCACTCGGAGCTCTGCATCATATTTACACCAATCAGCAAGCTGCGTGGTGGAACTGACAGAATGTGCTAATTGAGCTTGAATTCCTTGTGTGTTTGTCAGCTGAACCAGTTGTCGGAGGATCCCCTCAAGAGGCCGGTGGTGTACGTGAAGGGGGCCGATGCCGTCAAGCTCATGAACATTGTGAACAAGCAGAAAGTGGCCCGGGCCAGGATCCAGCACAGGCCGCCGAGGGTAAGGGAGCCTCAAACTCGCACATAATATGAGTTGTAAACAAATCCACACACATTGTCTTTTGCACTTACCCACGTAACCCACTTTTGCAGTGAGACCCTTGGCAGGTACTCTACCTCCTGCCTTTTTCAAATCCCTTCTATGTTTAAGTTTGCATACATGTGCCCCCAAATTTTTCCTCAATTTGCCGTTCTTACACTTTAATTATGCACATTTCCACCACCTTACCAGTCAGGTTCTATACTTTATTAATGTGATGTGAGATTCAATCCCACTTCAATTGTGTTTGTTTCTGTGTGTGTGCTGCAGCCGGCGGAGTATTTTGACATGGGGATCTTCCTGGCCTTCTTCGTGGTGGTGTCACTCGTCTGCCTTATCCTGCTGATCAAGATCAAACTGAAGCAGCGGAGGAGCCAGGTAAAAAAAAAAAAAAAGCAGGTGACCTTAGCCAGGTGAAACAACAGCGCTTAGCAATTACCTCCAAGCCAGGACCATGCCAATCAATGCAGTGAACTATATAGGGTTCACATTAACCATCACATTGAACTTCAACCAACCACCTGTCCACAGTAGATGGCCTATGTGTTTAGATGCTAGACTGATTTTGTGTTTCTCTGTCCAGCCTTAGGTTAGGTTAAGTTTGTGCTTATATATACACACACACACACACACACACACTATTCCATGTAACAGCTTCTGGTGCTGAATAAGTATGCATTGGTCCTGCTGCAGAGCTCCATGAACAGAATGGCCATCCAGGCCCTGGAGAAGATGGAGACCCGCAAGTTCAAGGCAAAGGGCAAAGGCCTGCGGGAGAGCAGCTGTGGTGCGTCCGATTCGCTCAGCAGCAGCTCCACGTCCGACTGTGCCATCTGCCTGGAGAAGTACATCGACGGTGAGGTGAGTACCGTGCTCCGGATGGTTAACTTGGTGCCCTGCTCCTGTTGGTTCATTTGATACCGGTTGAAACGGCACCGAAGGGGCGCTGGATGGTAGGGCCATGTAGTTAGACATTCTGTCTCCCAACCCTCATCTGCAACGGGACACAAAACCTGGTGCCATGAGGACTGTGGCCTTTTTTTCTTCTTCTTCTTTTCTTTTTCCCCTCTGTAGGTTTGAGTCAACTGTGTGACACACATACACACACACACACACACACACACACACAAACACGCACACAGACTTTTCTCACCCAGAGGAAGTGATTCTATAAAAGGCTGAATGGCATCAAAGAGAGGGTGATGGCAGAAGGGAACAAAGAGGTTTAAGAAAGGCCAGGAGATGAGTCAGTGGCCAGGGGCCCTGCCATGGAATTCTCCAGAAGCACTCGGGGCCTCCTCACACTCCCTCTCCGGAAGAGCTCACAAAGCTCCTCTCCTCTCTTAAGCACCGAGTTTCCGACCCACAGCTTTTTAGATGAGGGTCCTGTGTCTGTGAGCTCACTGCAGAATGCACTAGACTATTTGAGCAGAGTTATGCATGCAGGTTTTTGTGTATGCCTTTCACTGTATGATGTGAACTGGTGTGTATGCGTTTTGTATGGGTATTTTTTTCTACAAAAAATGTGTGATCCCAGTCTCTATGGAAAGGGATATGTGGGTACTTTTTTTTTTTTACAGTATTGAGCCCCTCCCAGCAGGCAGTGTGGGGCTCTCTCACACTGGTAGTGGAAAAGGGTTGGCATTGGACGACACTTCTATGGTTGTCATGGTTGTTAAAAAGTAGAATGTCATATGGTTACCATCATCATGAGATTCTGGGTTGCCATGGCTAAAGATGGCTGAAGATTATGTTATCTGAGATTTTGATGGTCTTCAGGGATATTACCATTAAATTGGAAGGTATTACCACAGACGGTTGATGAAACATTTCATATTACTAGCAGAGGTTTTTATGTTGGTAATGTGATAGTCTTTGTTGTATATTTTATAGCTCTCACTATACTGTCCATTACTTTGTCATTAATGTTCCTGTGTGGTGTGTGTGTCTAGGAGCTGCGAGTTATCCCCTGTGCGCATCGCTTCCACAAGAAGTGTGTTGACCCATGGCTACTGCAGCACCACACCTGTCCCCACTGCAGACACAACATTATAGGTGAGAACACTTGTGTTGCATTAACACACACTGGATTGCAAAAGGCAATACAATATGTTTCATTCATATTTTATTTATTTATGCTGTAAATAGTTATTGCGGTCACACTGTGTCATGTTGTAAAAACATGCACACTTGGTTTAGAGAAGCATGCATAAGGCCAGGTTTTTTTGTCAGGCGTTGTTGTTGTCTTGTTTGATGTTTCAGGTATAAGAATGTTACAAAAATGAAGATTACATTTATATGTAATTAAATTTAGATGAGCGTGGTTGTGTTCATGTTTTACTATTTTGGCTGTTTTTCTGGCTGTAGAACAAAAGAAGGGAAGTGGAGGGCCTGTGTGTGTGGATCCTGGGAACCCAGTGCACGGTCGGCAACAGAGGGTGGTGCTGCCAGTCCACTACCCAGGCCGGGTGCACCGCGCTGGGCAGATGACTGCCTACCCAACCCGCACCAGCATGGACCCGCACGGGAACCCCATCACGGTGCTGACGGTGGACCAGCACCCCGAGCAGGGCCTCTACCCTGCCCATTCGTCAGCGTTCCTGCGCGGCTATCCCACACTGCATCTGGAGCACACGTTGGGGCCACACCATTGCGCCGCCATGGAGCACCGGGCCAGTGCCGCTGCGAGCGCTGCTGCAGCCGCCGCTGCCGGCTACCCGCAGCCTCATGGGACTGGCTTCAAGCGCTCCAAGTTCCACGGGCGCAACTTCTCACGCGCCCCTTGCTTCTCCCAGTATGAGACCATGTACCAGCACTACTACTTCCAGGGCCTCACCTTTCCCCAGACGGACGCCCAGGCACAGCCCCTCGGGGGCTCAGCGGGGCCACTCGGCCCACACAAGGGCCAGAGCAGGGCCTTCCAGCAGGGACTCCTCTACCCAACAGTGGTCCACATGGCCCCTGCCTCCAGCTCGCGGCTAGGAGATGTTGGCCTTGGGCCTGGGGGTGTGGGTGGTGGGGGAGGTAGCAGCAGTTCGGGGCTGAGCTGTTACCACGGTCACCGGTCGGCATGCAGTGGCTACCTGGCCGACTGCCCGGGCAGCGACAGCAGCAGCAGTAGCAGCAGCTCGTCGGCGCAGTGCCACTGCTCGTCCAGTGACTCCATGCTAGACTGTACCGAGGTCAGCAACCAGGGCGTCTACGGCAGCTGCTCCACCTTCCGTAGCTCACTGAGCAGCGACTACGACCCCTTCGTCTACCGCAGCCGCAGCCCCTGCCGAGGTTCCGCCGGGGGCGAGATGGCGTCGCCGCTAGCCACGGTGACGGCAGCTGGCTCCGGTAGTGGGCCGACCGGGCCAGCTTCTGCCTCTGGTCCCGGCCCCGGGTGCCCTTCCTCAACCTCGGGGGCCGGGAAGGGTGCAGGGGAGGACTGTCCCCCCTTGCCTGTGGTGGGGGGACTGGACTGCATGCAGTTGACATCCCCACCACCGCCACCACCAGCCCCCTGCTACACTGCTGCAGACCACCAGTACCAACACCAGCAACAACAAAAGCAGCAGCAGCTTCTCTCCAGCTGTGTGAAGGACTCTCTCTGCAGTGCTCGCCCTCTTCTTCCTGAGCTCTGGAACAGCGCCAGCAATGCCACGGTCATCTCCGGCTCCTCCTCCTCCTCTGTCCCCGCCGCACTCCTCCAGCACCGGGAGGCCTCTTTTGGGGGTGGCATGGGTCACTGCAAGCTCCGGCTGGAGGAGGACAACAGGGAGGAGGACGGGATGCTGGAGGAGGAGGACCATGAGGAGGGTGGAGTTGGGGGTTGCAGCTGCTGTTTGGAGACCCTGCCCCTCCACCCGGGACAGGAGGCAGGGAGGAACCACGATGCTTCTGGCCTGACTCCGATGAACTTGTGCGGGCCGGGAGTGTCCGCCTCGGAGCCCTTGGTGGGTGGTAGTGGGGGCGTGGAATGCGGAGGGTACGACGGACTGCCATGCTGCTTCTACCAGGAGCTAGCCATGCAGCGCGGCAGCTCCAGCGGGTGTAGCAGTGGCATTGGTGGTGGACATGGTGCAGGTGGTAGAAGTAGCGTTGGATGCTTCTCGGAGGACTATGCTGTGAGCGTTCAGTATGCGCTGGTGGACACTGCCGCCGCCACCACTACTACCACCACCACCACCACCCACACCACCAGCACCGCAGCCAACCACAGGATTCCCATCATCCCTGGGGATGTGGACAACGAGCAGGGGCCTGAGGGACCTAACACAAAACTGCAGGCCTCCCTGCTACGCTCGCGTCTGGCTCCTCAGTGCTTGGAAGATCAGGAGGAGCAGCAGGAGCGGACTAGTGAGCCCGCCAGGGCGCTCTTCCCTCCATCGGGACCTCCGTGCCCCCAGGACAGGCCGTCGCAGGTGGCGTACGCACAGGAGGCCAGGCAGGAGGCGCGGGCCCTCTTCCCAGCATCCTCCCGAGCCTCCAGCACACACTGCGCCTCTGGCACTAGTGTGCTTTGCACGGCCTCAGACGAGGCCTGCGGGGTATGAGACTGAATGAACACGCTATACCCCAAGCCCCTAACCCCCCCCCCCCACCATAGTGGCCTCTCCCATACAACCACCTCTCTTAACTTTTTCTGCAGTTGCCTTGTAAATCTTCACTGAATGTCCACATCAGAAACTGTGTGAGTTTCTACTGAGGGTTTTTTTTTCACCTCATATTTCTTTTACTCTATACTTTTTTTTTTTTTTGACCTCTTTGGTCATCTTGCCTCAACCAGTTGGGCTCTGAAATGCTATGATGCATATCCATGTGATTCCTGTGGCCTTCTACAAAAGCAGTAGTTAATATTTTGCTTTTTTTTTTTTTTTTTTTTCAAATGCCGGTGTATGAAGCAGAGGGTACAGAAATGGCTGTTCCAGGATCAGCAAAGAGCACATAGGCAGCATATCTGTTTGAGACTGGCAAAGAACTATTTCAAAGCCAGCTGCCATCTGATGAACTGACTGGATCTGGTGCAAGAGCAGGACCATATCTTATTTGTTTGTTCATTCATTCATTTATGCATTCATTAATTTCTCCATTTGTGAGTTCAGTCACACACATTACTCAAGGTCTCTGTCTTTACACACTCGTGCCCCACACACACCCTACCTTATATATGATGAGGGTTGATTGGTGTCTCTAACATTTTAAACATTTTAGTTAGTTTTTTTTTAACCAGTTTGGCGGTGTCTTCTTTTTATCATAGTCATAAAACCAGTAGCGCACCTGTTTGCGCGCAGCCTAATTCAAATGCAGTGTCTTCTAGGGAAGGAACCAGGCATCCCAAAGCATATGACAATTAATGCTAAAATTATTTTTATTTTGTTTTGTTTTTTTTCCTCAATTATGTGATTTTACAGAACTTGTTCAGTGCAGTTCTGTTGATGAAGCTAAGCGGATGAATTCATGGTGTCTGAGTTCCACTGCTCCCTTTCCAACTCTCTCAGGGCTCGGATCTCCTTTGGAAGAATAATGAAACACAGACCAAGACAAAGGTTACATTTTTTTTTTCTCAGTAAATCTGCCAGTGATTTGCTGTTTTAAGCTGTAGAGTGTAGTGGCAAAATAGGTGCGTATGTTTGAAAAACGTTTTATTGGGCTGGGATGATGTCCACTCAAGACTGCTTTACCTCTACTTATGAAATTTCAATTCACATTGTCTTCTGATTCTTCATACTAAATTGGTGAGTGTGTGCATATGTGTGTTTGAGAGAGAGAGAGAGAGAGAGAGAGATTTTTTCAGTAATAGTACTGCTCTCTTGCATATCTTCTTACTAGGCCAAAGCAAAAACTTGTTTGGAAACCATTAGGATATGGTGGGGTTTCTGACGCAAACTAATTCCAAGCAGCGTTTTCATTTGAAGCTTTCCACCAACATACACATGCACAGAACACATTCATTCACTCTTCTGCGCCGTCTTCTCTCCTCTCTCGCTCATACATGCTAAACACAAGCTCACATTATCCACGCAACAGTCCTCATGCCTTTTTCTGTGTACACAGAGGAGTTTATATTGTTTCTATGAAATGGACCCACCAAGCTCACCAACCGGCAGCCGTGTGGAAGAAGACTTTTTTTTTTTTTTTTTTTTATTTATGTTCACGCTAGCCGAAAAATCGGGCATGTAGTCTGGTGAACTATCAGGTTTTGTATTCCTGCAGGCTGAGTTGGAACCAGTGCCTGCCTCTGTCTAGGATGCTGTAACCTGGTGCCGTAACTCACCGCGACAAATCTAACCCTGCCTTGCGTAGAGATGTGTACCACAAATGGAACATTTGGGGGCTCATGAGTCACTATTTAATTTTTTTTTTGTATTGTTTGTAGCACTTAAGAAGATTGTATAAAAGACAAATGTGTACAAAAAATATTTTTTAATTTTTTAAAAATATAATTATTTTCTCCATCATTACCATTTTACAAATGTTTAAAAAGAAAAAAGGCTAGAAATCAATCTGTGTATATTTCAGTATCTGTATAGCAGCGCATTTCATAAATGGAACTATGTTCTCTGAATATTTATTTACTAATATATTTATCTTTAAGCCATGTCTTATGTTCAGAGTGTAAGATTTGGATTTTTTTTATTATTATTGCTTTGGTTTTTGAGATCACTAAGGTGAGACTTTGTAAATACATGGTAATTGCACACAAAACAATTAAATATTCTCTGACCAAAAACTGATTTTAAAAATTTAGTAACATACAGTTTTGTAACAAAGTGTACAAAGATCTGAAAAATATATGGTTTTATTCAAGTAAATCAGTGTGGTGGGGTCTTGCTTTTAACCTTTTGTGTTTAGTTGTACCAGTCATATTTTAAAAACAGACGCTTCATAACCACATCAATACTCCTAGTGCCAAGACTTTGCAACACTTAGACACTTCACGAAAAAAAATAGACACAAAACTCTGCATAGAATTTATTTGACGTTTGTTTGATTCCAACAGTGCCACATGTGAAAACCCATGTGTTTCTCACTAGACCTAAAGATCGCAGTGCTTTTGCGGTCCTTAAATGGTGTCGGGGAGGGGACCATTTCTCTCACACAAACCAGACAGGACATCACAGTCTTGGCACAACGGGGTCTTGCAACATTTCAGACCAATAAATACAGTGTCTTTATCTTCCCCAATATCATTCTTTGAGTAAAAATAAGACAATATTTCAATTTCCCAGTCACAAACCAGATGTGCATCACTTGTGCCCTTCTCTGAGGAGGGAGCATGCAATAGTAGCACAACGTAAGCTCTACGCTAGTGAAACACTCACACAACGTCCAAGAAGGTCTGTTTGTTCTGAAGGTCCCACCTCATTACTAAGGCTCTGTCCAAACTCCACTTTAGGGTACATTCGTTTAACACCCTTGTACTGTTGCCTGCTGGACAGAAGTGGGTCCGTTCATAGCTTGAAGCCTGAATGAATAGCCACCACACCACCTGTCAAGTTGAAGTACTGCACTCGGAAAAAGCCTGCTTCCTCAATCATTTCCTTAAATGTCTCCTGGAGATGGACGAAAGGACAAGGCACAGAGGACATTCTTATTTGTGGAACTTAAGAAAAAGGTGATGCTGAAATATTGGCAACAAATATTTCGAAACGAGTGTATACTCAGTTCACACATGGAGAAAATACAGTCTTTAGTATGTTATTAGAGTCCAACAATTATGAAAACAACAATCAATACATAATGAATGAAGTGGAGAATGCAGTAATGCATTGAGGGCTTTTCTCGAACTCGGACCCCGCTTTTGACAGTAAATCTCCCTTTGTGTATTATTTCTACCTGGGCACAGATGATGTATCCAATTACCTGAAGATGGTTTACTATTTTTTTTTTTAATTGTTGCTATTCCAAAATGTCACTGAGAAACTATGATCTCAATATTGACCTAAACATGTGTTTTGATTTTTTGTAATAATCAAGCAGCCCAGAAATCAATTATTTTAGA
Organism: Limnothrissa miodon; assembly: GCA_017657215.1. Classification (NCBI taxonomy): domain Eukaryota; kingdom Metazoa; phylum Chordata; class Actinopteri; order Clupeiformes; family Clupeidae; genus Limnothrissa; species Limnothrissa miodon. Next base: position 179,475 of record JAGFZM010000224.1, read on the forward strand.
CTTTCATGCCTAACGGACCAATATCCCAAAATATATCTGCACCATTTTCAACACTGCTGGTGTTAAGGTTAAAAGTTTGTTGTCTGCAAGTTGGTTACAGGGCTTCAACCATGGCAAAAAAAATATACTGTATGTGGGAGTATCAGAGTTAAAGTGTTCAACATCATGGACCTGTAAAGCAATTAGACCTATAGCCCTTTTAGGTCTTATTAGCTGAATACAAAACCTTCCTATGACGCCTGTAAAACTATCATTGAAGTCCCAGATTAGTGCTACCGCAAAGGATGCTTTAATGTAAGCGGAAACCACAAGTGAATGGGCATAGTGAAGATTACAGCCGTATTTATAGGTCTATATTTACCTGATCCGGGAATTTGCGAATGCTCTCCACCAGGTACTGGTAGGACTTCCAGTCACCAGCAATAACCTCACCCATTACCGGAATCAGTTGGAAACTGTAGGCATCATATAAGCTGCAGAGAAGAAGAGTATCCACATGTATGTACATTATAGAAAGCAGTCGATAACTGCTATGTTTGGAGGCCTTGAGTTATACACATACATACAGTGCAGATACAGATATATGCAGTATCTAAATTAAACCTTTTCCACAATGGGCCTATTTGACAGCAGCCACACTGAGTCAGTAAATTGGCTTATTGACAGTCATTAAAACAGCACAAGGAGTTGTCTTTCTAGACAGAATAATACATTTGTCGACTCACATTTCTGAAAAATATGTTTCTTAAGGTTCTGTTGAGTAGCACACATGAAAAGACTTGTGTGAGAGATCATTTTGATTTTGCACTTGTTTTCACTTTAGGGCTCTACAGGCACCATGCCATGTAGGATAACCAATCATGGCACGGGCATGGTCTCCTGTGTAATCCCGACTCAGTCTGTCTCTGTTTTTAATCTTTGCCTCACACTGAGTGTATTCATTGGCAGATTTAATCTCAATAATAAAACATGTCTCTATCCATAAATACAGCAGCCTATAGCAAATGTTAACTTTATTATAGGTCTATGCATGCGCCAGAGACCACACATTGAATAATGAATAGGAATTGAAAAATATTTTGCACCCCCTACAGATTGGAATGGAAGCGTTGCCATAAGGCAAGTCAATTGTAGTTTTACTTGAACTACAGATCGCTACCCGATTGGGCAAACTTGTTTAGTGCCATTAAAGCCGATAGATGGTCGCAGAGACAATGCCGCAAGTATCGTTCACCTTGTTACGAGTTGATGGACCACCGAAACGATTTTGGAAACATTATTTTAAGGATTTAAAGTCTCTGGTGTTGCTTTAAAAACACCTGCACCCATCATGCGACAACTTGAAAAAATTAATGGTGTGAAATGGGCCTGTTACATTAAAGCTTTTTTGCCATTTGAAAGACATGACAAAACTGTTCATCTGTTCAAAACCTCCATCTTTGTATTTCATGATATAAAAGATGACAAGTTTGACTAGGATTTTTTTTTTAAAGAATGGCCTGTCCTGATAATCTATTAAAAAACTATTCCTAAAACTAAACATTTGTTACTTAATCTTATAATGTAATTAATAATGATATTTTCCCCACCTGGACAGTATGGGATTGGAAACTTTGCTAAACTCCAGACACATTAATCTGCCACCAGGTTTCAGCACACGCAGAGCCTCCTCTAGAGCCTGACCATCAAACACAAACACACACACTGCTATCAAACACACACACACACCTCCAGACAATTTTGAAAACAAGAAGCCATGGGACACTGACAAAAACACACATTACATCATATGATTTAAATATCATAAAAATGTCGTTGACTGTAGGCCTGTTCTCTTTATTTTATTGAATCACAAAGATTTCATTGGATAACAAACCATGACAAAATTATTAGCGGTAAAATACAGATTTTTCATTGCAATATTTAATTGATATAAATTAAATAAATTAAACCTAGTATAAATCTCTGGAGACAAAGAACTTTTGAAGAGGGTGAAAAGGATATTTACCCGCTCAATGTGAGTGACATTGCGGATGCCAAAAGCTATTGTGTAATAGTCAAACTGATCATCAGCAAAAGGAAGTTCCTCCGCATCACCCACAACCCATGACAAACCTATAAAACAGTCGAGCCACATTCATGACTGAGATAATAACTGCCTGACCAATTAATTGATTGACTGATTAATTCATTTGTTCATAGATTGTTTCTTGACAAACACCTGACAAACACTAAGCCAGTCAAGGTGTGTATAATGAACTGTTTGGAAACATAATCAGTGTGAAGTCATTCTCTTGCATTTTTGGTTCAGAGATCAAATACAAGAACATGGATAATATAAATATATTAGATAAATATATGAGATAACTATTTGAATCAGCCAGCTATTTTACCTGAGCTGTAGCCCTTTTGCTCTGCCTTGTCTTTCCCGACCTTCAGCATCTCCTTGTTGATGTCACAGACCACAGCACTGGACTCTGCAAGCACCTCATCACCACTGGGAGAATAGCTACTGTTGATGTCCTGCCAGGACAGAGTCTGTTCTGAGCGCACCATACGCCTCTTCTGTCGTTCTTGCTGGGAGTGAGTGTAGTCCAGAAAGCGCGTGGAGATATCACCTTAGATGACATCATACAAAACAAATTAGAACCCTCCTAATGCAAGGTACAGTCTATAGGGTCTATAAAGAGAAACCTAATTAATGAACTCGGCTCTTCAAATACTTGCAATGTAATGTGGTTTCTGAGTCAGAGCATCTCAAGAAAATACAAAAAAATCCAGTATGAATCAATCCATTGTCGTGTTATTTAAGACAAAAGACCAAAGCAGCAAGTCAGCAACCCAATCCAAATGGGTTGTGTTAGGGTTAGGTGTAAAGTAGGGTAGGTGTTTTTCTCTATATACAGGTACTGCACATAGGCTATTCTTGCTTTATTCATACTGAATCCCTGACACAGGTTGCATAATTTAACATTTACACTGTCTCTTCAGCATATAACCAAATATGTTATGAGTATGATTTTTATTACAGTTGTCTCCGTTGTTTGCACGAAACACGTTTTGCAGGCAGATGCCAACTGGGCACTGGGAATAACATTAACACCATGTATGTAACCTGGCCCTCAAAAAAATAATATGATGAATAATATTACATTGTACACTCTTACATGAATGAATTTAGCATATGAGAAGTTCAGATGTGAAACCTTCAAAAAAATCAGATAGATGGATAGATAGATAGATAGAGACAGATAGCACTAAAATGAACTGAAGCACTATTCCCTGGCACTATGCTCCTTAAGGTTTCTGCTATGTAGCTTGATTGTTATCCTCTTTTTGTAAGTCGCTTTGGATAAAAGCGTCTGCTAAATGCATAAATGTAAATGTAAATGTAGATAGACTTTAATCACCCCAAAGGGAAGTTCTGTTGATACAGCAGCCTTAAAAACCACACATATACAATCACATAGGCCATACAAAAAACAGAATCAAGCCCTTCCCAACATGGTAAAAGTAAAAGTGCATTTGCATCCAGACTAAAAGATACCCCCGTTCTCCTCAAAAGAGGAGTCTTTTCTCTCTGTCCATTGCTGCCTTCTATATCTGTCCTTAATACAACTGATTTGGCGAAGTCTCCAACTGAAGACACTTTGTTGCATTACCAGTGTTCTGTGCAGGGGATGTGATGTATTGTCCATAATTTGTAACAGTTTCTCTAACATCCTCCTTTTCACCACACCTTCCAGGGGTTCCAGAGTAGACTCCATAACAGAGCCCGCCTTTCTAATCAGCTAATTCAATCAGTTAGAGTCGCTGGCCCTGATGCTGCTAGCCCAGCAGATTACAGCAAAGAAAATTGCACTAGCCACCACAGACTGATAAAACATTTCCAGCATCTTATTGCACACATTAAAAGACCTTCGCCTCCTCAAGAAATAGAGCCTGCTCTGGCCCTTCTTGAAGACAGCGTCTGTGTTGTGCTTCCAGTCCAGTTAATTGTCTATGTGAACCCCCAGCTACTTATAGCTCTCCACAACCTCCACCTCCTCCCCCAGAATGGATATTGTGGTTAGCTTGGCCCTAGTCAAATTAGGTTTATCCTAATTTGATAAACCATCATTATTTCAACTTCAGTTGCATTGTTTTGACCTGATGCGTTTTTATTTTATGATACCTGATGCGTTTTTATTTTATGATAAAATTCTAATTGATAGATATTTGAAAGATATTTAAAAAATTCTGAAGATGGCCTTAAAGCACCTTCCCATCTCAATCCTCTTGTCAGACCTCAGACCAACACATCCAGGTGTGTATATTTTTACACCCACTATGTGTAAGTTTTATTTTTTTCGTATGAGAATTTCTCCCATCTATCGGCGAAGTGGTACACTGCAGTTTGAATAAAATGTATTAGCCCTCCCCTTCCAACGGTCCTCATTTCCCATGGTCCTCATTTTGAAAATGGCGGCGCAAAATGGATACTCTCATTTGGTACCCAACTACATCTATAAATGGAAATTACCAAGTTTACGGGAACACTACAATTTATTCATGGAGGTAATTGCCATCGTTTTTACATTATATTTTTAATAAAAGATGAAGATAAATAGAAGATAAATCCAACACATAGTGGCTTTAAGGCATTAAACAGAAACAAAGTAATGTTTACCTGTACCACCAGCTGTGTCTAGCAGGCGTGTGCCAGGCAGCGGGTTCATGATATGGAGCAGCATATCCTTCCACAGCCGATGGATACCCAGGCTCATGGCGTCATTCATCACGTCATATTTCTGAGCAACACTCTCAAACACCTTATACACTGATAAATGAAAAGCGAAAAAAGAGTCAGATATCTTCTTCTTGATGATGGCAGAATTACCATTATTCTAAATTCCTGAATACACATTCAGGTTAAATTTCAGGTTAACCACCACCATCAATTAATGTGTACATAAAGCGTTCAATGTGTATATATTTGAAGGTTTTTGTCTTGAAATGTGTTAAAATAACATTTATTGCGGTTTGAAAAACGGCAGCGAGTTCGTTGTTATTTCCGCGTTATGTCACAAAAGGAACTCATAAGAATCGGCACAACCTAAAATGCTTAACGTGTAAACGCAAAACGTAGCTTAATGTACCAAAACAGCGATCAATCATCACCAAATTTCTCATGGACGTCTCTTTTTAGGCCTTCTTTCAGCTCTCTAAATATCAAAACCGAATTCCCAAAACTACGGATGATACCTAGCCTACGCTTTTTCCTCTGCATAGGCGCCCATTGTAGCTTACAGACAAAGCTTAACGTAGCTTAATGTGCCAAAACAGTGATCAATCAAAACCAAATTTCTCATGAACATTTATAGACATGCTTACTTTCACCTCTCCTAATATCAAAACCGAAATCCTAATATTATAGATTTGTGGGTTAAGCAATACTCTTCCATAGGCGCCCATAAAGAACATAGATCTAAGTGAGGCCACTCTCGCGCTAACGCAATGCAATGGAGAACGAAGATGACTGGGAGACAGCGGTGGAAACCCAACGAATTCTTTACTGACGGTAGCCCTACAGTGTTGAGCCTGTCAAGCGTGAGAGAGGAAATTGTCAGGAATCATGGCCCTGAAAGAGTTATAGAAACTTGGTGTGAGGAGAATGAATAGCGTGTTGGTCAGCTGTCCTGGTGAGTAGCTAGCTGGAGTGCTAATATAAGAGAGCCTAAATATTCTCAAAATCTGGCCATAACGTAGAATAGCAATGAGGGTCAATGACTGAATTCATTACTTACATGGTGTCGGTAGTCTTATTCAGAGCCGTAGTGATGCACATTGTAACGTTACAGGCAAGCCATCATGTGAAGATGCATTAAATGTCAAGTAGGCTAACTGTTTCCTTATGTGGTAGCCTATATTCCTTGTGATTTAATTAGCAATGCCCATCATCAGAAAGAAAATAAATGTACTGATATTGCCCTCACGTTATGTTTGACAGTTATTTGTGCGGGCTGTGCCGTGAGATAAACGTATTTTGAAGCTAAAACTAAGTACAGAACCTCTCAAAACTAAATAACACTAACGCAGTTCTTGCTGTGAGTTCCTCTCGTGACGTAACGCTCCACCTTGTGGAAGTGAGTGGTAGTGGTTAAAAGTACAGTTTTTTCTTGTTATATTCAAAAATGACCATACACAACTAGGTGTGGTAGTTCTAATATTTATGTTTAATAACCATATAGCATAAACTCTGTAACTTTTCAACCTGCAATTTACACTCTAAGGCAGGTCTAAGCAACGTTCTGTTTTTTTTCTTTCACGAGCTCCCTCTAAAGACCGCTGTATTGCATTGTATTGCAGGTCTGCGCTGCTGAACATTAAGTGCTGTATCTACCGCTATAGGCCACAGTGGCGCATTCTACACCGTTCGTTCGACATGTAATGACTCATTTTAGCATCCTAAACAGTATGAAACGGATTAATTAAATGAAAAATGTTGCATAGAGTGCCTTTAAGGTGGGAGTTTAGTGGTAACTTTACATGACATCTCTGCTTACTGAGAGTTATATCTAATGTTTAATGCAAGGAGTTTGTCGAATTACAAATAACTTATCTTCCACGTATGGCCTAATTTAAAGATTTTCTGCCAGTGAGTTCATTTCCTGGAAATGTAGCTTTTAGGAAGGCCACCACACTGTATAGCAAAGAAAATACAGCCATACCACTCAGAAATGTTGTAGCTGCTACTTGTAGTGAAGCTGCTGTAACCTACTACCCAACAATAGTTACTCTTGATTGACCACCCAATAGCTCTACAGAAAGCCATTCTATATGTATATCTATGGACCACCCCACTTATTTTTACAGTATCTTGGCTTCTGCCTTCCATATGGTTGCATGTACTTTGCACATTTTGCAAAGACTTAATTTGTCTAACGTTATCAAAAGACGTTAGAGAAACACATTCTCATCTCAGTCAAATTACGTTATGCTTAGCACACATTTCAAGAAATAAAAGTTGCAAATTGCTGCCAAAGGGCTGTGGTCCGTGTACTTTTTCGCTCATTCATTATTGGATTTTGGACGTTATATGGGAAATGAAAAAGGCTTGTATATGAATTTGTACAGGTAGTCTATTATTTCTTAGACAGAAGCAAAAAGCAACAGCAAGGATTGCATGTCTTTTTAGGAGTTGAAAATTAAATACTAAAAAATAAAAAAAACTGGCGTTCTGAAGACTTGTGACCTTTTTGGAAGTTTAGCAACTCTTTTGGGCGAATTGGGCATTGCATGGGTTTCTTTTGATACCGTCAACCGCATCACATGGGGTGTTTAAGCATATTTAGCCATAATGTTGCGAAGGCATGGTTTGAGTCACCCGCATCACATCGCGTGTTTATTTAGACATAATGTCGCGAAGGCATGCAACGCATACAGATATTTCACAGCATCTAAGGAGGAAACGTTAGGCTATGCGTGTTCTAAGATTAGGCCTAGGCTACGTGACGTTCACAAGCGAGTGCACAGTTGGAAATCGCTGTTTCTTCAGCAGTTTGGCTTCAACATTCAGTTCTCTTCAACTGCTAAAGAAACGGCTATTTCCAGCTGAGCATCAGATACGCTTGGGTTGTGAATATCACAACCTCACAGCAGCCACGTCCTGCGCCAATATCTTGAAGGTCCTATGAAATGCCTGCATGCGTTGTATGCCTTTGCAACATCACAAACTGTCTGGATATGCTTCTAAAGACGGCGTGTCATGCGGTTGACAGTATCAACACAAACCCATATGCAGGGCAATGCCCTGTCCACCCAAAAGAGATAGCCTCCTAACCCCCAGGCACGTCACAAGTCCAAAATAGATAATCAGCCTAATTCAAAACGGCATTTTTTTAGCATTTAATTTTCAGTTAGTAAAAGACAAAAACACGCCTTTGGCTTTATTTAAATCATGGCAGCTGTAAAAATTCATGTACACGTCTTTTTTCATTTTCCATGTGACATCCAAAATCCAATAATGAATGAACGAAAAAGTACACTGTCCTTCAGAATGTTCACTTAGGTTTTGAAAACGACAGTTAAGATATACTTAAGACTGACATTGTTACAACTTAAACCTTGTAAATCATACACATAATAAATATCTAAAATCAAGGTTTAATTTGGAAATTTTATGGATCTCAATGTGCAACCTACCTCTCTCGGCTTTCTCCCCCTCTGGTACCGTCTCGAATCCAAAGTGTGTACTTTTGTCCTCGGAACCATTACTGTATAATCTAAGAACTATACTGTTGGCAGGATTAAAAGGTTTTGGAGTTTGTGGTGTTGTTAACACGCTTAATTTACACCTAGGATCATGGAATACCCTTCGAGCAACACACCTAAAGGAGGTCGCCATCTTGCTTCCTGACGACGCTTATTTAACATTGCGTCATAATTGTGCGCCACTTGCTCCTTGTAGTTTATGTTTCTCATTTTACAACTATAAGGATTTATACACACACAAACATATCTTTATATATAATTCGATTTTCTCCTATTCACTTCGACCAAGATTTTTTTTTCCCCATTTGCCTTAAGGATTGGTACCCTCATTCTCAACTGAATACCTCCTCAATATGTTTGTCATGCCTGATATTTCTTTCACGTCATTGGAAATATCATTGCTTGTAGGCTATCAGCTGTACATATGACACTATGCAAGCTAATTCGTAAGGAAATTGTTCAAAGAAAATTACTGGAACCCCATTCATCTTTGAAGACACACACACACACACACACACACACACACACACACAAGACTTTAGGACTGATTCACAGTCAGTGCAAGAGACGCAAATGCTGAGATCCCTGTCACACAGCATCAAGTAAAGTCCCAAGGCTTCATGTTACTGCTCTGACAAAGGCAAGGAATAGTGGACACCAACCTGAAAGGCTCTGAGAGACAGGCAGGCTAGAGCTCCAGGGTAGGGTGTGTGTAATTACCATGGTTTTAAGTGGCTTCACTGTTGGTCCTGTTCCTTTTAAGGTGTATCAGTTGTCACATGCCACAATTGCCCTCTGTCAGACCTTGAAGACTATAGCCCAAATCCTCTGCAATATTCTACATTTTCATCCATGCTTTATTTCAGAATAAAAAATTGGCTTGATTTTAGTTTGAGATTCTTATTTACACCGTAACCCTTAGTAACTAGTCCTATAAAGTTTCATAAAATATATCATATCATATTTAGAGATTCAAGGAAAAAGACTGACAAGAAGCAGAAGTACAGAGCAAACAGTACTAAAAGTAAAGTGTTCATTCCATGTTGTTTCTGGGGAGAGAAGCAGATTTTACTCTACAAAAGATATCCACACATTTAACTCAACTATGGTTGTCCGAAGTTGTTTTCTTAGTAATGTCTAGCTTATGTTTGTCTTTTACATACGTTGTTAAAACACACATTTAACTCAACAACTAAGATTGTCCAAAAAGTGTTTCTTAAGTAGTGTCAAGCTTTTTTTTTTTTGTCTTTTAAATACATTGTTGACATAATCTTTGTTTACAAGGACTCATCATTATGTTGCGAAGGAAACCCCAGTAATTACAATACAATACAAACTTCAAATGAGCCTGTTTTTGAAATGTGAGGAGTAGAATTGGTTGTCAGAAAGTTGTAAATAGGCTTCTTTCCATATCACATTTTGTATAATAACAAATGCTGACTGAAATCGATAAAAGATGCTGAATCTATAGAAAGCTGTCCATACAATATTACTTTTGGTTGAAAAATATCACTGCAGTCCATTTGATGTTTCTAAATAGTAATGACTCCATTCTTCCTGTAGAGGGGGTAAGAATCTAATAATTTAAGCATCAGAAAGAGTCAAATCAAGCTCTGCAGTTTTTTTTGTCTGTCATGTTACCTAAAAAGATACGACTAAATTTTAAATTAAGTCTAATTCACAAAAATTGAAGTAGTTCATAACACACATTTACCATGTTAAACTTGAATTTCTGTGCACTATTTTTGCAGTATACTATGTATTTGCTGGAGCAACTTTATAAATGATTTTGAATGATAAATGAAGTCCTTATAGTAGTGTCACATCCACATTGGCTTCATGATGAGCCACCAAAGTCAGAAGCTGGCAGCCTTGCAATGGGTTACACGAGATCAGACAGGCTCCTGTACCACAGTGGATGTCAAAGATGGACGTCTAGTACCCATTTCAGAGGGGTTGATAGACAGAGGCCTACCACCAAAACATTTGTTAAATTACTTCCACTGTTTTTCCAGTGGTTATCGTGTGTGGACAATTGCTCAGTGCTGAGGTTAAGATATCTACATGAGACAAAGAACGTAAGCAAGCACCTGTAAGAAACATGCATATTTATTTAGTCAAGAACATTAAATAAACTACAAATGTACTTCACGTATACAAAAGATAGATTATATCCCATTTTTATGACCAAAATAACAATAATTTATTTCATAAATTAAAATTTCACTATTTTATTTACAATTATGAAAAAAATGCAATTTCTCTTTACTCTTGTATTCCATTGGTTCAAAAGGAGACTGTTCCTCAGTATGTTCAAAAACAGACACTCTGGTGACTCAAAGGACAGATGAACATTTGTCCGTTTCTCTCTCCACACTCTCTGAGTCCTATGCCATTCTCATCATAGCCCACGCTGATAGTGGGGTAGAGGGGAGCATGTTTGCACTATTCACCGAGCCGTCCCAACGGATATGACCTTGTTAGATTTAAGCTGTCAGTGCTGGTTTGTGACTTGCGGATTTGACGCTGATTTTTTTTTCTCTGCTTCTTTGCCCTCTGCTTTTGCCCTTGTCTCATTGTCGCCCTGATCATTTGAAGGAGGCAGTTTAGCATACATGAGCTGCTGTGCACCAGACCTGCAGGCATGCGGTCACGCCAGAATTACATCAAATTTCAGATGAGAAGTCAGCCAGATCCGCATAAAAAATACATACTCACACTCACACACACACGCAGTACGTACACACAAAAATAGGTAATTTAAACAAACCCAAATCAAGGTTTCTCAGGCGCACAAGCAGGGCTGTGTATAGTCTGAGTGGGTGGCTATCAAGCCTATATCTAAAGCTATGTTTGGTAGTTCTCGTGGTAAACAGAAGTGCAAGTTGTTTCTGCATTAACAGAATAAACACCTAATAATTGCTATTGTCGTGTGAAACCATGCTTCACTCTCTCTCATTCAACCATGTGTTTCAAACAGTGTGGCTCCAAAGAACGCACAGGCAGACCCCTTAAGTACTACAGTATATGTGGATCTCAGTGAGGGCTAAGTGCACACAAATAATTTTACTGGATCAAAGCCAAAGTTGAATTTGCACTGAACCAACACTCACCTAATGTGAATGTTATTCCCTTCTGGTGGATACAGTAACATTCCCTTATAAAAAAAAAAAAGTAAAAGAAATTAAATAAAATAAAACAAAGTCCACTGCGAGTTTGATCCAGTCCAGTCCAGAGATCTGGTAGATCCTAAAAAAAACTCTCCAAAGCAAAGCAGTGCAGCTTTCTCATGAGAGCCAAAAGGTTAACAAAATCCCATTTACCTTAGAGAGAACAATCAGTCTGTTCACTTGCGGCAAGCAGGCATTTGCTGCATCTCATACAAATTACAGGGGTCAGACCTACAAGGACATTGAATGTGTTTTTGCACATGAATTGCATATGCAAATCATCACCATACTCCACATCCAGCCACAACTCATAGCACTGGTAGGGAGAGGGGTGTGTGTGTGTGTGTGTGTGTGTGCGTGCGTGCGTGTGCATGTATTAAATATTTATGTGTATGTTAAGAGCTGTGATGAATCTGTCTGTGTTTACTCGTTTCATCATGCACAGTGAGAGAGGCTCCTAAGGGCCTGCTCTGCTTTGCTTTGAGGAATGGGGAACATTCAAGCAAATAAAGAAGGGGGCTTGAATGGAGAAGCTGTGGTAGTGGAGAAAGAACAAATAGTTTTGAAGAATTTCACCACTGCTATGCTGTAGATGACAAGTGAAAAAGGTCTTTTTCTGCGCTCCCATGTCATCTTGGCCCATCTGACATACAATAGGCTTTTAATCACTCCCCAGGCCCTAACAAGAGCAGCATGGTCATTACTGTGCCAGAATAAATGGATTTGGTGGTATAAAACCAAACATGAGAAAACATTTCATTTGACACGGTGCTTTTGAGCCACCCATTTATCATACAACATAAGAGGCAAGCCTACTTGAAGGAGTCATTTATCACAGGACAACAAAAGGGAGCTCTTTCCCGCCAAGCTTTTTCAGTGGAGACACTGCAAGCTTTGAACCTGTTAGGCACTTAAACAGAGTCAAAGTCAGTTTGTTTGGACCCCCCCTTCAGAGCACAGGAACACAGAGCATTGCATTTCAGATTTCAGGTGCTCCCCAGTGGCGGTGGCTGAACAGAAGATGGCGGTGGATGAACAGCCAGCTCCGACCGCCAGTCTCGTCACCCCCATCGCCGGCAATTCTCCAGCCACCGCTCGTTTTCGGCTCCCCTTACGAGCTTTGGTCATCCGAGCGCGAGCAAGATTAGAATCTCACTTTTTTCCCTTTCTGTGGCGGTCCTTTATGGCAGTCCCAGCACAGCCCCGTATAAGCCAGTCACCTAGGGAGCAAGGCATTTGCAATTACACAAGAGCTGACCCATATTAAAGAGAAAGGCCTTTTGAAAAGGATCCATCTTTCCATCTCTCTCATCTCCCTCGCTCTGCTGCTGTCCTTCAGAAAAGGCCAATTGTACTGGGTGGCACTTTGCCAGTGATGAGGAGGACCCGTTTTGTGTTACCCCCACCAAGGGGAATTGTCTCTACTTTTCCACGGTCAAGATCCCATCTCAGCTTGCCTTTGTCAGCTGAAATCAGTTACGGCTTTGCCGCTAAAGGGCTGCCTTTTCTATTGTTTAACAATAGCGATATGTAAGTGTAGACCGTTTTATTTGTGTGTGTGTGTATGCAAGTGATATTAGTGTGTAACTTAATGTGTGTGGGTGTGTGTGTTTGTGCATGCGTCTACACCCTTAAAATGCAGAAGTCATTTCAGCAGAGCCATGTCCACAAAAGGAGATGAGCTGCCCATGAGCCAGGGCCATTGTGCACAATCCCATCTGCAAGCACTGGGGTTCTCTGGTGGGTGGTTGTGTACCTGGGACACCTGAGGAGTTTCAGTCACAGACACACACACACTCTCACGAGAACAGTCTCTTCACCCTGACCCTCTGGTCCCTGTGCCAGAACCAAATGTGTTTTCACTGTAGGTCAGTTGGTTATTTCACCAGTTAGCTAGTTAGCTAGTTAGCCGTCTGCACGCTTCAGCTCCTGTATGTCCCTGAGGCAAGGGTGACCAGCAGGCAAGTCCAAAACCTTGTCACCCTGTGAGTGTGTGTGTGTGTGTGTGTGTGTGTGTGTGTGTGAGCAGGAGAAGGAGGTTAAGAGGGAGTAGAGCTACAGTCTGTCCGTGACTGTGGGTCTGTCGGTCTGTTATCCTCTCATCCTCGTCTTCCCTAGTTGCCCACCAGTGGGCTGAGGTCGCCATGGTGATTCTTGAGTTTCTTCTTGAAGAGTGAGATGGTGGAGGGCCGGTAAAAGATGATCCAGGGCTCAGAGGCGGCGCTCTGGTTGCACGGCTGCATGTGCTCTCCGCTCCTGATGGAGGGAATGGATGAGGACCTGAGAGGAGGTGTGGAGAAGAGGGGGAGAGAGGAAACACACAAAGAAAGAGCAGGAGTGAAGACTGTTGAAGAAAACAACAAAACTAATCTCTTAACAACTTATCTCTTTTTCACAGTTTTCAATTCCTTTACTCTACACTATCTATGGTAGACTTATTATTTTCTCAATGCATTTAGTGACAGTTTGCACATATATTTTTGAAAAGATTGGATTTTGTCTCATTCCTAAGCAAAACTTCACTCCACACTTACTTGACAGTGATGTGCAGCAGCAGCTTCGCCACCACCATAATGACTGTGAGTGTTAGCAATGCTGCCAGAGCATAGATCGTCCACACTGCAACACATCAAGCGGGAAGAAAATACATACAGATATCACATACAAATACAAATATACACATTCAAACACATCAACAAATCAAACTAAGGATATAATACACTGTTTTATCTTTGGAAATCAGAAATAAAACATTCTCAGAGAACAAAGAAAGAAGAAAGGAGTTGGACACATACTGGTGCTGTGGCCCGCGGTCCGGCCTGGTCCGAGCCACTGACCTGGCATGTTGCGCTCTGGTTTCCCTGGACTGGATGTGATGACGTAGAGGATCTGGGAGGACTTGCTGTCTCCACTGGTGTTGGACTTGTCTGTGCCGACGCCACCAGCAGAGTTGGGTTCTACTGTACTAATGTCCTCTTCCTCGTTGTCCTCGTCCTCCTCTTCCTCTTCCACATGCTTAGGATTCTGATCCTTCAGAGCTGAGAGAAAAGACAGAGGGCATGAGTGTCTGGCAGAACTATGGCTGGGTTCTGAGTTCTGAGATGAAAACCAGTGACATTTGGTATCTTGGAACCAAGGCACATTTCCTGTTCTGTATCTAAATATCTGACACTACAAATAGTGAGGACAGAACAGTTTTTCAGCGGTTTTGCAACAAACCACAAAATGCTAAAGGCTCTGTGTTGGTATGTTAGAGGCAAACTCCCTTTTGAACCTGTGTTGTTGTGATGTGTGTACAATTTTAGGCACATTCAGTATTTACAGATTTATGCACACTGACACAGGTTTAAAATGTTATATTTTGTCCACACCACTGGTTTCAAAACAAAACCTTGACGCAACCCTCTGCTTCTAAAATCAGCATCCAACACAGTCGTTCTAACTTAAAAAACTGGCTTCATACAAAATTCTTCCACTTTCTACAACATTTGTTTTGGAAACAGAAAAAAAGACCAATGGGAGAAACTGGAACACGAATATATCAACCTGCCAGTGCTTCTCAGCTCAGCGGAGCCAGCGGAAAGGGAGTTCATGTCCGGACCAAAGGGAGCTAGCGCTCGTCTCCGCACACAGCCAGCGGTTAGCTTTACTGTCAGTCACGCTAACTCTCAGAGACGCTGTTTGGGTGAAGGCTTCTCGCCGAGCTCATTTCAGATAGCAGCTTAGCCCTGTGGTTGCAGCGCAGGCACACAATGAGACTGGAGACACACACACTATAGCAGGGGGCACTCCCAGACAATGGGAGATGTATTGATTTCACGGTTCAAAATCCCATGTTTTTTGGGGCCTCTGTTCGCACAACTGTGTTTCTTAAACTGTGGGTTCCAATTTTTTGGACAAGTGACAGAACTCTTTTGAGTAAAAAAAAGTGTTTAAAAAACAGTTTCATAAATTATTCGAGTTGACGGATGAACTCGAATAAACTGTGCACCTCCAAAAGCATATTAAAGATTGATACTGCTTTCCAGCCACACTGAACAGACACTTTCCCCAGACTGTGGTGATCAGTAAATATTTCACGTCAAATTAAATAAAAATGAGAATAAGACGAACTTTTCTGAAAACAGATTCCCTCTCTCTCTGCCTGATTGTGTGTGTGTGTGTGTGTGTGTGTGTGTGTGTGTGTGTGTGTGTGCGCGCCTGCGTCTGTGTGTGTTAGTGTGAGGTACTGCAGATAAATGATAAATCAAAGTGGGGGTCCAATCTTGCATGACATCACGCAATTACTCAGAGAGCGTGATCAGTGTGTGAGTGAACTATATGAGCCAGGAAGTCAGCATGCACCTGCAGATGCCCCCCCTCCCCCCATCACTCCAACAAGCCCTTTCCATGATGTCGGCTCTTAAAAAAGCCTGTTTAAAAAGCTTGGCCAAGCAGGCTGGTGGCAAACATTGCTAACATCTGCTTTAGCTTAAGCAGGCCCTGGGTCTAGTTCCGGATCGGCTGTGGTCCAGATCTGGTGCTGGGTTAGCCAGGTCCGCGACCCAGCTGGGCTGCTCCCCATCATTTTCTCAACAAATGAATAAATAAATAAATAAATAAATAAATAAACGTAACTGCCAGGCCTTTGATTTGCACTGCAGTGCAGCCTCATACCTCACAGGGCAGGACAACCAGTATAAATATTTTGACACTAAATCACACTTTGGGGCCCTTTAACTTTAACAATACATCACACACACACATACACACACACACACAGAGAGACACTGCCATACTGTAGCAAACACACTGGAACCTTTACTGCTTCAATGCCATTCATCTGAGTTTCATCATTAATGCAGGGTTGCACCCACTAAAGTCTTTCAAAAACACCCCGTGAAGCTATCTGGCTAATCTAAAAGGTCACTCATCAGCTTACTGATGAAATCATACCACTGGCTGCGAGACTGGCCTTTAATGTAAGGAGAAGAGAACACGTTAAAGTGACCTATGCAAACACTTCCACTGTAGCCCAGTGTGACTCACATACATAGTATCATCCATCTGCACGAGCAAATGCCATGCTCTTGAGTACACTTGAGTATTATTGAGTATTTCATTTACATTGGTTCTTTTGTTTTATTCAATATAATATACATAAAAAATAAATCCACATCCGTATTTAAAATCCAGAATGTGGGAGAACTTATGTAAGATTCATTCCTATTCACCAAAACTGGGTTAGCATCTTACCTTCATAGAGCACAGCGAAGCCTTGGGCTTCATTGATTCTGTCAGAGTAAAAGTATAGGATGACAAAGTCCACTGTGACGTTGACTGCAGCTCGTGGAGGGTTGCGTCCATCAAATCGAGCCACCACCTGATTGGTGTATCCATCCAGGAGCTCCACCATGTCCTTCTGATCCACAATGTCGAAGAAGGTGAAGTTGAAGAGTATGGCAGCTGCCCCTTGGACCTGGATGGTCCAGTAGCAGACGCGACCCGCTGTGTACTTATCTGGGAAGTCTGGAGAGTAAATGACAGACGTCGGAGATGTGTAGTTCCCTCCACATCCTCCAACACGGGCTGCAAGGTAATCCACACACACACACGCGCACACACACACACACACGCATTGATTAGTAAAAGACAGAGAATACAAAATCTAGTAATGTAACATATGCCATTTTCAACAAGTCTAATTAGCATACCATTTCTTGGAAATGTTTTTGCTTTCTCCCCAAGTTTAAAATTTTTCATTAAATTTGGCCCTATTTTCTCACTCTAACAGTGTGATCTCAGTTTTTGACAGGTGTCAGCGGATAAGTGTGAAAACTATTCTGAAACAATCTGAAATGAAAGCCACTTAAATGTCAGCTGGCCCCTAAGGTACCACACCCTACTTTCTCATTTCTCTGAGTATACAGCATTTTCCCCATTTGTAAACTCAATTCTCTGAGTTACTGTGTCCCATGCGTAAAACAAGACAAGCTACTGCATCCAGCGCGGTCTGCCTGAAAAGCCGCGTCAGGAGTAAACACACCGCACAGATGTTGACAGCAGCTGGAAAGTAACAAGCACGCACATACACACACATATACACACAAATGTGTACGTGCCAGACAGGCACATAAACACATACACAAATGTGTCTGCACTTCATACAGCCACATACACATACACACACATTGTACTCACTGTCAAAGATGATTATGCGGCCGTCTCCGCCGCATGGCTGTGTGTGGTCGCCGAAACACACGTGGTTACACTCAGTGCTTGGTGCCTCCTCGTGATGATGGCGGTCCACATCGTTCCCACAGAAACAAGCATAGCCCGATTCCATCCCGGCCAGCTAGAGAACACCAGCAGCAAAACAAAGCAAAGGTTCAGTCCAGTTCAGTTTTCCTTTCCCGCCCACTTAGATACAAACATATATATTTTGAACTCAGCTGTTTATAAGCAGTAAAAGTTGTTTGGGTTGTTTGCACAGTAATGTAATCAAAGTGTGAGTCTTCGGTGAGCAGCAGTCAGTCACGTATCTGAGTGCTCTGAATGTTGCCCTTCTTTCATGTTGTCGTTCATGCTGGGCTCTGTGCTTGATTTCAAAAGATAACTCTTCAGCTGGCAAATGTTGGAGACATTAGTAAAAAAAAAAATGCACCCATATCACCTTTTAAGGGTCCTTGATTAGGGATTCTATAGCTTAAAAGCCTTTTGATTGTAACCTAGCGATGAATGTAGTAGACTGTAACTGTAGACTGTGAAGGGTGTTAATATGGCCATGGTCATGCAGGTATTCAAGAATAAAACAATCTTCCAAACCCATCCTAGCCCACTAAAGCCACTGTTCAACACCAGTGGGAAGACTGATACTGAGCAACCTGCTGACCAGTGTTGTGGTGTAATGTTCCTTAGTGTTGTATGTTGTTCATTCAGACTTGGATTTTCTAGGAAACCAGTCAGCAGTAGAGTATTGGCATGCACTTTCAATCTGACCACAGGGTTGGGAGGTTTCCCACTACACTATGTAAACACTTCAGCTGTGTATCTGGTGAGTCTACATCTACTGTTTATTTCTGATTATGCCTGGCATTTACAGACAGAGCGACATGCGAGAAGGCCTAGTAAGTCTTTCCTCATGGCCTGTAAGGTCTAATGAGCGCTTGCTATGACTGGGACTGGGTCTGCTCTGCTCACCTTGTATCTCTGTCTCCTACAGCTTCTGATGCAGGTCTGGATGGTGAGCTTGTTGGACGTCTCGCTGCTGCCTGTGAGGGTCAGAGGGTCGCCGCTGTCTTTGAAGCAGCCCAGGTTGCCAGGCACTGCAGGAAGGGGGAGAGAGAGGGAGAGATAGACAGAAAGAAAGAGAGAGAGCGTTGAAGTGGCATCTTCAGTGGAGCTCTTTACGAAAATGAGTGAGGGATGCAAGGACTGAAAGCAAGTAACAGAGAGGGCTCATTTAACACACAATTAGTGCAACCACACACACACATGCACACACACACACACACACACACACACACACACACACGCACGCACAGACACAAGTACACAAGCAAACCAGACACTTGCAAATCATTAACAAAGCCTTTCTGCCATGGCGTTTCAGAGAAAAAGGATGTTAGCTGTTACACGGTATGATTAACACTCATCTGGTAGCTTCACTCAAGGCCCCCCAAGAAGACCCGAAACCACCACTCAGCCAACTTAAAACGCAAGGGCAGTGCTTGGGTGTGCTTTGTGTGTGTGGGGGGGTGTGTGTGTGTACACCAGCGGGGTGTTTCATTCAAGACGTGCTAAAAGAGTAAGGGCATCATCCCCATAGAATGTGCTGTATCCAGCGGTGTGGATGTTTGTTAATACTAAGTGGCAAAATTCTAGGAACACTCAAAAATTAAATATGCAGCCTTCGATTTTATCACTGATGACAGACAACGTGGCAAAACAGGTTTTGAGGTAAAAAAAAAAAAAAAAAAAAACTCTTAATCTCTGAATAATTTCACAGGTGTTGCTGGAGAGACTTTTTTACACATCTACTCTATTTAGTTAGCTATAGTGAGTGAAGTTTCACCTGAGTCCCCCACTTCTAATACTGTGAGTATACAAAATGGGGATAAGGGCCTCTGGGTGGGAGAAGAGCAGTGATGGGGGCAGGGTGCTGGGAAGAGGAGGCTTTAAGGATAGCAGCGCTGGAATCTGGAATATGTGCAATGCATTGTCTGCTGAAGTCTTACTGCATGACAAGCAGGGAGAAGTGGAGACCTCTTTCTAAATGGGAAGCGTGTGGTGGCATCTGTGTGCAAGAATATATTGTGGCGTGTGTGTGTGCATGTGTATGTGTGTGCGTATGTGTGTGTGTATTTAACTATGTGTGCCAGAGAGATATCCAAGCCTAGAGCATTTCTAGACATCATCTGAATTGCTAATCAGCTTTACCCT
The DNA here is from genome assembly GCA_017657215.1 of Limnothrissa miodon. NCBI lineage: Eukaryota > Metazoa > Chordata > Actinopteri > Clupeiformes > Clupeidae > Limnothrissa > Limnothrissa miodon. Next base: position 199,319 of record JAGFZM010000224.1, read on the forward strand.
TGAGGACAGTGGAGACACCGATCTTCTGCTATTTCTACTGAACTCCAGCCAGTCGACACACTGACAACTTCAGCCTGAGCACCTCCAAATCCACCCTTCTGCCTCTGCCTTATGCTCTAATAAGCAGCATAGTCTCAGAAAACGCGTGCATCCTCCTCCTCCTCTCCCGGGGCATCTGTTGGATGCAAATGGCTGCTGCCGCCTGTTTTGTTTAGAAAGGGATGGATCCAAAAACAATGGTCCAGACCACACACACAGGGCCCTGCGCCGTCGAGACTTTGCGAATGTAAACACAGAGGCTTGTTTTTTTGCATGAAGCACAGATGCCATGGATGCTGCCGTGTTTGTGCAAAGATAAAATGCGAGCTGGGTGAGGTTGTCTGGCACTCCACTCCAGCCAAAAGGGTTCAAACAGCCAGTCTGGAGCTGAGTCCACACACACGCACACGCACATACACACACATACACACACACACACACACAAACACACACATACAAACAAACACACTCACCACAGACTATTGGTTTCTGTCTGAAATATATGTTTTGCTTTGTTGTGTGTGTGTGTGTGTGTGTGTTTGAGAGAGAGAGAGAGAGAGAGAGAGAGAGAGAGAGAGAGAGAGTGTGAGTGTGTGTGTGTGTATGTGTGTAAGTTTGTGGCCATCTACAGTATGTGATTTACACAGGCAATAAGCTTGCCGTACAGACCATGACTCTACAGTAAGATGACTGAAAAAGTGCATTAATCTCGAACCTGAGCGGTCCTGTTTCATCAGTGATTAGTAGTATCTGTACACTATCAGCTCCACAGCCACTCCAACATCTAATATCACATCTCACTAAATAGTGCCTATTATCCCCAAACACACACACACACGCACATGTGCTTCATCTAATGGAGTCCAGAGTGAACACAGGCTTATGTGCTATTTCAATTCCAGTTCTGGCATAAGAATAGAGATGTTTCATCTTCTTCAGGCCCTTCTTGTCTACTTATATTGTTGTCCCTTACCCTTTCTCCCTCCTTAAAGTCTTGTCAGTCTGAGGGAGGCGCTCGAGGTACTGTACTGCTTCAATGACAACCCCCACCCCCCTCCACCTTCTGGACATTTTTTTTTTGTAGTTTAAAACAAGACACATATGTCTCTTCGGGGCTTCTCTAGATTAAAGGCAACATGCTTCTCCCTGTCCCCTGACAGCGAGATTGCACACCACTGACAATTTATCTGCCTGCACCCTTTCATCATCTCATTGTTTCGGCTAGAAAATGTTTTTTTAAGAAGCAGCAAAAAGGTTTGGAGTCACGTGTCAACTCCCACGGCCACACTGGCTGCTCTCAATCACCTAAATGTTACCCGTGAAATGGCTTTATTAAAAAGAATCTAGGCACACTGGCTGTACATCTGCTAAACAGCCGTAACAAGGCATAACAAGTACAGACGAAAAAATAAGCAGAGAGAGAGAGAGAAAGAGAGAGAGAGGGATGGAGAGAGGGGGGAAGAGAAAGAGAAAGAAGCAGACAGGCTTCAAAGCAAGGGGCGGAATTTTTGGTTTTAACAAGCCCCTAGGTGAGACAAGCATGAGGTGCGTTAGCACACACAACTCTCAGCCCTGGCTGCATCATTGCAGCGTCCTGCCGAGAGCTCTCACACGTCGCGAGACACACCACGTGGAGGAATGAAATTTTATGGAGACCGCACAACACCTTCGTCCAACACCTCTGACTCTGTCACTGAGCCAAACTCCAGCTCGGACTGGCATTCCAGTGTCATGCTGCAGACACAGTCTTGTTTCTCACTGGACACAAGGACTTGTGGCCATCTGAAGACTAGACAGCTCCAGTGGAACAACACATCTACAAGGACAAGAGCAGGGTCTGGATCACTAGTTAACTTGAGAGTGACAGAAAAAGCGAAAGAGAAAGAGAGAAAGAAATAAAGAGAACGAATGAGCGAGAGAGACACGGACAACAAACAAAACAACATCAAACTTGATAGTGCAGCTGGCATGTCTAACCCCCCCACCCCACCATCTCTTTCTCTGTGTTATTAAAAAAGGTAATTACAGACATAAATTACTATGACATCTGGAGGGAGTTTTGCGGAGGGACCGTGGGTGTTTCTCTTTCCAAAATATATTTGTGCTTCACAGACAGGCCTCTCCTCTCTTACCACACCCAGCAGAGTGCACCCTGTCACACACATTTTTATCGCATTTAGCTTTTTGTTTTCCTTTTTTTTGTCCGAGAGAGTAAGGCACACATAGAGAATTAGAATTTAAAAAGGGGTGAAAGAGAAAGAGAAGTAGAGAAAACACAGGGTGATCATATGATGGTGGTGGTGTGGTATGTGTATGTATGTGATCAATGGGGATGGGGGGTGGAGTTGGTGGTTAAGGGATAAGGTCCTGTTTCCCTCAAAGGACTTCCGATAACAATAGGTGTCCCTTTGAGCAAAGTTATTGCTTGCTGTGGCATTGCTGAGAAACACATAAAAGGTGGGCTTTCACATCCCTGATGGGCCAGGCAAATGACTCCCATTATCGTGTGTATTAGCGACAGCATGTGTTAGCACTAAGCTGTAACATGCTAATACGCCTGGAGGGAAGTGGACTTTAACCAAGAGAGTCTATTCTCCCACCACCATCATCTCCACCCTCAAATCCCTTCAGTGCACCTGACAGCATTCCTCTGCCTCTCACTCAAACAAACCCATTGGCACGTTCGTGTTACATTTCTGGGAGGGATGAGGGTGCTTTAACCCTTTCACGAGTGCACGAGTGCTTTATGTGGCATACATGCAATCTAAGTCTTTACATGTAGTTTTTCTATGTAGCACCATGGTCCCGGGGTACGTTATCTCATTTCACTATATACTGTACCATGTATATTGTTGAAATGACAATAAAAGCAATCTTGAACCCACTCAAAAATACATGTCTCAAATTGATCTAAAAAATGTCTCAAGTCTCAAATCCTTTTTGCTAAACAGAAATGGCCTTGGTTTATAAATGGAATGCACTAAGAAATAAGCTATTTGGCATGATGAGGAAAAAGATTAACCCACTGCTATGATTAGGCCTTAAGCCTTGTATTTTCTTGCCATAAATATTTCACACTGAGAAGTCATTTAAATAGGTGATGATGTCTCAGTGGTGAGTAGTGAATGTGTTACATGGTTGGTTTCCTCGCTTCTAGACTGTTCCATTACCCATCACTCGCCTACCCCCTGCCATTACCATGAGCCTCCAGCTGTGTTCAGCCACCATCTTTGATAACATTCATCTGAACTTGTAAAAAATTGAAATATGTTGCCTTTCATTTTATAAGCCCTCATCTTTCCATTTACTCTTTCTTTCTCACTTGCTATCTGTCCCTCTCTCCTTAAAACATCTGTCTCAGAAACAACACTCTTTTGATGTACATATATATTGGACACACACAGAATGAAACGATTAATAATGTCAAATTCTCAGCTCGGCTTATGGAGATGGTTTATTTGTTTGTGAGTGTGTGTGTGTGTGTGTGTGTGTGTGTGTGTGTGTATATATGTTTCTATTCACATATTCAGACAGCTGATGTGCTCCAGCTGGGTCCTGGGCATTAACCCATGTTGCCAACTGCTTCAGTGGAGAGAGGAACAGGCCTAACTAATCAGTGATGAACAAACAGCACCACATGCCTACTGTACTTACTAGACCTATTCCCACTTAAACAGATCCAATAGCACCAGAGCACCAGAACCCTTAGCACACTGGCTTAGAATATTCAGTATACTGAACTTGTACTTTCCTTTCTTTCACTGAGCATGTTTTTCTCATTCTTAGAGATTTATTTTAGTACTTGTGCATCCATGAGTACATTCATGTGTATGTTTGCGTGCGTGCATGCGTGTGTGTTTTGTTTGTTATGTTTTCCCTTAGAGTCTAAATCTATCCTCAACAATTCTCCAATCTTCTTCAAAATGCTAAAACTTTAGAATTTAGGAAGTGAGATCTGGTGTTCAGATTCATTATCCACTTAAGTTTCTTCAGTCAGACACCCTCAGCACACCTGTTCTGGATACACGGGCCTTTTGTTGATTTTCACTTGGTTCATGACAGAAAATGTGTAGGACTGTGTGTGTGTGTGTGTGTGTGTGTGTGTGTGTGTGTGTGTGTGTGTGCTTGACTCTAGCCATGTTCTGACATGATGAGAAAGAGATCAATGAGCCCGGGCCCCCAGGCCTCTTTAAATGACTAACCTTTTAATTAAAGGCGCATGGAGACCAGAGGACTCCCACTGCAAACACACACACACACACACACACA
>JAGFZM010000224.1:213898-225565 GCA_017657215.1 Limnothrissa miodon
GTGTGTGTGTGTGTGTGTGTGTGTGTGTGTGTGTGTGTGTGTGTGTGAGCATCTTCCTATGTGAATATAAAAATACAAGTTTTATTGAACACACATGCACGCGCACACACCCAACAACAGTGCAGAGCAATGTCAACAGTGTATCTGTCTGTATGATAGGCTTCCAAGTGGAAAGCAATTACCGAGAGTGAGAGTATTATGAGATTGTTCTCTGCAGCACGTAGAGCTGCATCTGGGGTCTGCTCAGGGAGTTGCACACATCTTAACTGGCTGTGTACTGGGAGAGGGGGTGGAGGAGACACACACATCTAAACTGGCAGAGTACTGGAAGGGGGTGGAGGAGACACACACATCTAAACTGGCAGTGTACTGGGAGGGGGTGGAGGGGTGAACAGGTGGAGAGTTAACTGGGATGGTTTGGGGGGGTTGTGGGGTGCTTGTTTGGTAGGGTAGGGGGAGAGGGAGGTTAGGGGGGTGGTGAGAAAGTTATCAGGTGTGTGTGGGGGGGGGGGGGGGGGTTGCTGAGGACTGCAGCAAGAAGAAGCAAGTGGTGCTTAAGCCACTAAAGTTCAGGCCAGGTAACTAAACAACCAGACAAACAAAACAGACACAGGCAGACAGAGAGATTGAACGACAGACAGACAGACAAGACAGAAAGGCAAGCAACAGACAGACAGGCAGACAGACGGACAGACAGACAAACAGACAGGCAGACGTAAGATGCAAGCGGAGGCCAGTATCAGACAGACTGCGGCTTAAGCTACATACTGACCTTTAGGTCCCTGTGCACTATGTCATGTTGGTGAATGTGATTGACACTGTCTAGAATCTGATGGATACAATGACTGTGAAGACAAAACAGAAAAGAAAAGAACAGCACAGAACAAAAGGAGGAGGTGAAGAGGAGAGGATAGAGGAGGAGTGGAGGAGAGGAGTGGAACAAGAAGGACAAAATGTGTGTGGATGAGTAGGCAAGTGAAACAAAGGCCAAAAGAAAGGTAACACACACACGCGCGCACACACACGCACACACACACACACAAGCAAACAAACAAACAAAAGAAAAGGTGTGAAGAGGTGACAGAAAAAATGTGTGTGCAAACAGAGGGAGTGGGACATATAGCAGGCGAGTGGAGAGGATGGGGTGAAAGAAGAGGAAGAGCAGGAGTGACATGAGTGAGATAAAGAGAGGGAGGGAACGAGGGAGAGATGAGAAAACTGTTTCAACATGATGAGACACAAGACCACCAACAACAAGAGCACAGCATCTCACAGCACAGGGAAAGAGAAACAAGAGGGAGGGGGGGAGGAAAAAGAGAGAGAAAGGGAGAGAGGGAAAAATAAAGCCAAAAGCAGCAAGAAATAAAAGGGGCTCAACGAGAGAGAAAAAGACAGCAAGGAAGATAAGCATGTGGTGTGCGTGTGTGCGTGTGTGTGTTTGTGTGTAATGCTAAAATGTGCAGGTTATATGACTAATAGTCAGTGCAGGAAGACTGCCTGCAGGATCCACACCCACACTCTGTCTGGGGGGCAACACACACACACACACACATTCAAACAGCACAGTACAAACACACACACGCTCACACAGCACAAAACAAACAATTTCCCTCACACAGCACAAACAACACAGTACAGCACAACCAGCATTAAAACACACACACACACACACACACACACACACACACACACACACACACAGACACTTGTGCAAGCATATGGTGCACAGTACACCTTTGCATTTCCTCTCCCTAACAGGACCATAGTGAACAGACCTACTGTGGACCTAAGGTCTGGTCCCAATCCAGAACCACAGGTCTGGTCCCAGTCACTCAGAATAAAACCAAGCAGGTCTTAGTCCCTGACTACAACATGCTGGGATGGGAGGAGAATCTACAGCATAGAGACAGCATCTCTGTACTGCTCGTGCAAAGAGGCCACATATTATTATTAAGTTTTAAAAAGGTTTACTAGGCCACCATGTGCTCCTCCAGCAGCCCAGCTGACGCGGCAGTAAGAGGCTCACTATTGGAGCCCTCATTAGCTCCAAGTGTCTCTGCACTCAGTGCCTGCACTTAAGCCTGTACTTAACAGGGCTAAAAGTGCTTTGAAAAGACACAGAGGTGTATGGGCTATGTGCCGGGGCCTGTATGCTACTGACCAGGGATATCATCTCATCCTCTTTGTTTGCATGGGTTTAAATTTAAAAATCAGTGTCTATAAAATCAAAAGCCTAGCCTGGACATTATAGGCGTAATTCACCAGGTGACGACGCTTTTCAGCCTGCACACATTTTGCCACAATCTTGCAGACGGCCACGCATTTATCGGCCTCGTCTCGACAGTCTGGAACTCACAAACACAGACAACCAATGCATTCAGCGCTTTCGTCTTCATAAACAAATCTGATCAATTAGGGTAGGCTGTTATCATCAAAATTTTTACCGTTGACCAACCACCCACTCATATCTCTGTGTGCCGCTCTGACCACATTAGTTACAGTACACATTTAAAAAGATGAAAAGACCTATGACTGACTTTTACAATGAGTTGAACACTATCAGAAACATCTAGTTTTGTCCTATATTTAGGCTGGTTTCATGTAAAACTATTGCTATAAATAATTCAAATGTCCGAAAAAAGCAAATATGCTGGCTATGTGAGAGCATTATAACTAGAAAAACTAGCCTATAACATGTTAGTAGGACAGCGAGGAGTGACTGGAAATGAGTGGGAGAGGACAGCCGGGTAGGATCAGGACACGACCCCCAGGTCCCTGGGTTTATGCTATGATGCCTTAGCCCATGGTGCCTCTGTGTCCGAGCTTCAGTGAGGTTTGAGGTCAGATACCTCAATGGCACAGGCAGGGAGCAGGCTAATAGATCTGTGATGTGACACAGATAATGGGGCAGACAGCTAAAAGGAGGGATGGAGAGAGAGAAAAGAAAAAGCACGACATGAAATTGGAAAATAAGAAAGAGGGATAGAATGAGAGAAAGGGAGGAAAAGAGATAGAGGCAGATAAGAGAGAAATAAAGGTAGGGAGATATTTATAGCGTGAAAGACTGAAAAGAAAGACACATGAAAGCAATACAAAAATGACAGAATAAGAAAAAGATGAAATAAAAGAAAGAGGGAGAGAGATCTAAAGACAGAAAAAAATAAAATAGGAGAAAGACAAGGTTGGGGACAAAAGACGCAGAAAGAAAGAGAAAAGAAGAGAACCCGGAGAGAGCGTGAGGAAAAGAGAGCGATTGGGGCTGTAATTATCTTGGCTAATTGAGGCCTAGTTTCCATTGGTCCCTATGGAGGCAGAGGGCAGGGCTGGCCTGGATGTGCAGGATCAGGAGAGACCGCAGGGATCAGACCAACAGACCTCAGAAATCTTACACCATCCTCTTACCATCATCCACACACACACACACACACACATACACACACACACAATGATGCAGGGTGGTTTAGTTAAGTAGACAGATGCAGTCTAACAAAAGGAAAAAAAATCACCATCATTTATCTATGCACTAGAGATTCAAACTGATTCAATGTGGCCAACAACGGTAGAATCCGGCCCCGTTTAAATCTACACCAGTTAAACATCAAATGTCCGTATAAATCGGAAATTCTTAAAGGCTAATGTTGACCAGCCCAGCAGTAGGTCCTATGTGAACTAATGTGATCTAGGCTAATATTGACGAGGTCAGCAGCACGTCATCTCCACAGCCCATCGTTACAGCTGCTAATGCTAGTGGTGCTAGCTGCGTGTGAGAGGCCTGTCCAGCCACCTCCACACCCAGATAAGGCCACTGCGGGGACACTGGGTTAGGCCTGCAGCACAGCTGATAACAGGCTGCAGCCTTCTCTGATGCCTGCGCAGCCACACACACACACACACACACACACACACACACAACACATACATACACACAGTTCACTCCAGACATACACACATGCACACACATAAATACAAAAAAGCATGTTGAAAACTCAATGTATTGTAAAGTACTTGAATTTGCTTTACAATTAGACTGTATGTGAGCATTTGTGTCTGTATGGTGTGTGTGTGTGTGTGTGTGTGTGTGTCCTTGAGAGAGAGGAAGAAAAGAAGGAAAGAGCAAACAGGAAAAAAGAGAGTAAGAGAGCCAGAGAAATTGACAGACAGCGACTGACAGACAGAAGAGTGAGGGGGCACCAGTGTGATACTTGTGCATCCCTGCACTATTGGAGGTGGTGACAGGGGTATAATGGGGACAGCGGGTGAAGGGAGGGGGGAGCAGCAGTCGCCCTCCTCGGCTTCTACCAACAGGTAACGCTCCGGTCCAAACTTTGCCAACAGCTCAACTCAAACTTGAGCTTGTGAGCTTTTCACCAAAGGGACACCGGCGATGAGAGGTGCCCAAGATGAGGATGCTACTTGAGAGAGATGGTGAATCACTAGAATTGAAGAGGAGGGATGAAAGGAGGGGGAAGGGCACATACAAACCAAGAAGAGACAGGCAACACAAAAGCAGAGGTGGAGAGAGAGAAGAGGTAAGGGGAGAAAAAGAAAGAAAGAACGAGAGAGAGAGACAGAGAAGAGAAAGGGAGAAAAGAAAACAATGGAAGAAAGATGGGAGACAAGAGAAAGGGAGAAAGCTGGAGGAAGAGAGAGGGAGACTGAGAAAAAGGGGGGAAGAAGGAGAGAGAGGGAGAGAGACAGATAGGGAGAGGGAGGGGAGAAGCAGAGGTGGATAGCAAGCACAGGCTGCTTACCTGGCATCGGCCTCACTATAATACTCTCTGGCTACGATGTCTTCAAACAGCTCTCCGCCAGTCACCCTATTAACAGACACATAGAAAGCAGCTCCTCTGAGAACAGGATATCGATATCTGTGTGTGTGTGTGTGTGTGTGTGTGTGCGCGTGTGTGTGCGCGTGTGTTCACATAAAGGGGGGGAGTGTGTATGTGTGTTATGTAACAGTCTGTAAATTAAGTGTGAAGGGCTAGTGTATCCCCTTTTTATATGTAAAATGTGTTATGTGTGTGTGTGAGCGCCTATGTGTGATGTCACAATCTGCATATTACGAGCGAGAGGATGGTGTATCCCCCTGTTTATGAGGAATGAGCCCACTGGAGTGCTTTGGATTCTGTGTGTGTGTGTGTGTGTGTGTGTGTGTGTGTATATGAGGTTAAGGCACATCATTGAGGGGAAAGCCCTGTTACAGCAGAGGACTCCCATCATCTTGCTGCGCAGCCAGGCTCTAGTTGCCATGGAAACTGCAGAGAACACAGCAGGAGTGTGGAAGGGCGAGAGAGAAAGCGGGAAGGCAGCGTGTGTGTGTGTGTGTGTGTGTGTGAGAAAGAGAGAGAGAGAGAGAGAGAGAGAGAGAGAGAGTGTGTGTGTATGTGCGTATGCGTGCTGCAGGTTGAGCCAGGGCAGCACAGAGAAAGAGGGTGTGATCAAAAGAGCGCAGCAACAGCAGTGTAGTAAGAGAGAGGGAGAGAGAGAGAGAGAGAGAGAGAGATAAGGATGAGAGAGATGAACAGATGGGAGAAGAGCACGAACCTAAGAGGAGGGCAGGACTAGGGTTTGGGCAAAGATGTGAGATGACGTAAGGCACTTGTCTAGGGTTAAACACACCCACACACACACACACTCAAATGCAAATGAAGGCAAACACAACACACACACACACACACATTTAAATACTCACAAGTCAAAGAGGAGGTAGTGGAAGCCTTCTTCTGATATGCTGTCATGAAGACGCACTGAGAGGAGAGAAATAAAAGCGGACAGAAAAAAAGAGAGAGAGAGAGAGAGAAAGAGAGAAACAGTGCCATAGATGTGAGAGGTTATTACGTAACTGTGTGGCTGCATGCCACAGAATAACCCGACATCTTGCTCAATTCTCCCCACATGAGAAATGAGCTTCCTGTTAGGCACTTTCTGAAACCCATTTGAGCTCCTACTCTGGGGCTCTGGCATCTCCCCTCAGTGACAGGGCCCGCTCCATTGCACAGCTAAAAGGGGCACGCACAGATTGACTGGCAGGAAGATGTTAATGTGGATTAACTGGGTTAATGTGTAGAAAAAGGGCCAAAAATCACTAGCAGCCCTTCCTGTCAATACAAATGGACCCCATGAAATGGTACTGTACTACTGCATCATCTACAGTAAGCTATATTCATCGTTGTTGCCAAAGGTCATTGCTCATTTGAACACAACTGAAACTGGGTAGGTGGGGAAAAGGGAGGAGCTGTTTCCTTGTGTCTCCTGCAGTGATGGTAAGTCTTACGGTCAGGCAAGTGAGGGGAGTGATACTGTGTGTGCTTAAGCCCGACGCTGCTGAAAACCACGATGGATTGCTCTCGTTAGACACTCACCGATGTTGGGGTGTTTGAGCAGGCGACAGATACGAGCTTCTCTCTCCAGCTTCTGGTGATCTGTGGAGAGTGGTGGGGGGGTAGAGAGGCAGAGAGAGAGAAGAGGGAGTGGGGATTGAGAGTGAGAGGGAAAGAGAAGGAGAGGACGAGAGTTAGAAAATATGGAAAGGAAAAAGACAAAAAAAAGGAAAAAGAAAGACAGAAATAGAGAGCACACAAAAGTGGTAGGAACCAAGAGCAGAATTGTAATTCAGAATTGCTGAATTAATTGCTGAATTTACTTTATTTATTTCTATCTCCCTGATAACAATAAGCATTGTCTCAAGGATTCTGACACACACAACAAAGCGCAAAGGGTGCATTTCACCCCCTGAGAACTGTCCTAATTCCCCCTTAAGAGCTGGCCCAAAAGGGGGGGGGCAGAGGAGGAAAGATGCTACTGAATGTGACCACAGAAGCACTACTGCAGTGGCAACTTCCCTCATTGACCCCTCTCTGAGAAAATTGAAAACACTTGTCTGTGTCTTTGAGAGGGCTCTCAACATGGCTTTGGTTTACTTCAGCTAACAACACACACGTATACACACACACACACACACTCATATGTACACAAATACGCCCACAATCTCTCTCTCTCTCGCACACACACACACCCACACACACACAAACACACACACAAATATGGCTACCTTCTATTTCACTCTTGCGCACACACACGCACACACACACACACACACACAAACATGCACACAGCCACATACTCACCAACACTGAGACACATAAACACATATACCCTAACGATACAGGAACGCCTGCACAGGAAGACAAATGGGCACATTTAGCCTTAGCATTGGTGCCCATCTGCTCCATTCTGGGCAATAGGAGTATCTTTTTTGCTAGCAACATTAGGAGAGTTGCTGTTCAGAGTCAGCTGTGCAACAGCTGGCCTGATCAACAGGTAGCTCAAGACATCTACAGACAGACGGCGGTGCCATAGTATAATTCACATTTTTGAGTCGATGTTGGTACACTGTTCATGAAAGTGTGAGATGTTAATGCAGGGCTTAAGACATTTTTTCACTGCTTTGTATGGACACTGATCAGAGTATTGGGAAACTATCAATAGATTTGCTGCACAGGATTATCCAATGTGTGTAGGTGCTATAAATGGCACACACATCCATCTTTCACCTTCCCCAACAATGCCCGGAGCTTGCAGAGACTGCAGATCTCTGTACCTACCCAGCTGGCCATCTTCCAGAATGATTAGGTCATGCATGGAAGATCAGTTCTTTACAATAATGATGCATTTGCTGCCATTATTCTAAAAAGAAATGTCCACAATGAATGCTTCTGCAATTTTTTGTAACTCAGTTTGCTATATTTTGTCTTCGGGTAGTTTTACTGTGTTAATGTAACTACATTTTCTGAGTAGCTTACACTCATATTTGAAATCTATAAAATTGATAGTTCTATTAGTCCATTCTGTCCAATCACTGATCTCTATCATGCTCCTTCTTGATGTCTGTCTGTCTATCTCTCTGTTTGTCTAATGTATGCCTGTCTGTCTACCTCTCTGTTTGTCTTATGTATGCCTGTCTGTCTATCTCTGTTTGTCTCTCCTCCTCCCTCTTTATTGCTTGAAATTGTGGCTGGGTTCAGCAATTCTGCAATAATTCAATAATACCATAATACTAATTCTCAATTGAAAATTTGGTGTGATATCAATTCCTAATTCCAATTAAATGCCCCCCACTCCAGCTAGTGTCAATACAGGAGCCCATTTCAGTTCAAGGATATGCTGCATTACCATGCTAAATAAACAACATTTCCAAAGTATGCATAAGTTTGCTGCTGTCCCTGTTATTTTATTTGCCAACTTCTGGCTCTCTCATTACCACACAAACAGTATTGACTGCACCCACAGGTTTATTTCATTATTTATCAGTCTTAAAGGGGCCATCATTTTACACACACACACACACTCACACATAAACACACACACACACACATACGTAAACACACTTTCTGCAGTATAGTTGATCAATGACACAGAGAGATAGCACAAAGAAGAGCAACAAATGAGGTTCTCTCCCTCTCAAGCACTTTCATCCTATCACTGCACATGAATGTAGCCTTAAGGCAGCATCTTTTGTTCCTTCAAACACCTAATTACAATGTCACTTAAGAAATGTTATTACTGACATCATACTTAAAAGTGCCAAAATAAGAACACCTAATGCAAATGTAAATTTGGCCTGTATAGAATAGTCAGTATCAAAGCACACAAAGACACACAAGACAGACACACAAAGACACACAAACACAGGGTGTAGCAAAGTAGAAACAGTCATGTATAGTAGCGTAAAACAGTCGAGCAGTCAGCAATTAATAACTCATGATGGAGAAAAGGGTTGGACCGAAGCCTCGGGGGATACATTACATATACACACACACATACAAATCTTACCCACATAAGTGTATACATCCCTCAGTACATAAATGTATGCATAGATCCTATAGACATGTGACACATGCATTTAAATCCCCCTTTAGCTGTAGATACACATTCACACAAACACACAGATACAGCCACACACAAGCACACAGAGTCCAAAAACGCAAATGGCCACACAAAGAGGATTATCACTTCTTTGTTTACATCATCTCTTATCTCTGTAAAATATTCATATAAATAAATTAGTATTCATTAATTCATTTTATACTGCAGGCTACATTACATAATTATTTTTTTTCCATGGTTCTACAGAATGCTGCTGGAGGTTCCCTTTATTCTGAATAAGCCTGTGTGAAGAGGCCTGGGTCTGTGACCACTGTGCTAACTTTTGATAGAGAAAGAGACCTACACTAATCTATCATGTCGTCGCGGGGGAACACACATGGGTCATCGTGTCAAATTAACCTTTGCGGGCGTGAGTCATGCCCTTTATCCAAAGCCACTGACGCCAAATGCGAAGTGCCCGAGGAGGAGAGTGCCCTCTTGGAACAACGCCTGCACCTTCTAGACAAACATGCACATGGTGGGTAAGCAAAGCGTTATCAATGCTTCATCCTCAGCCATGGTGGTCACTCCCTCAACAACACATGGAGGAGAGGTTTGTGGATCCACAGAGGTGACTGGAAACGACTTTACTGTTAATGTCAACTTGAGACCCAAGGGAAGCCTGCTTAGCTGTTCTATTCTCAGGAAAGCATTATTAGTCGACTAAACATCAAAATGGGAACATGAAACAAGAAAATTGGAAGCAACACTGACCAAATAAGGAACCAATAACTAATGTTAATTGAATAGAGCATAACAAAATCAAACTGAAAGTAAGTTGTGTTTTATCTCCCTTAGTGTTAGTAGCCAGTTCTCTAATCAGTCTATGGTGTATCAACTCCTCTTATCCTTTCTATTGCTGGCCTTGAACGGCAGGACTAGATTAATACATACCAGATTTTTCTTTGAAGTGTAAGATAAAATGTCAGTGCCAAGTCCTGAAAGTGCTTGCTTGTAACATGATGTATAACCCTAAGTGTAGTGTTGCCACACATCCTGTTTTATCAAGGATTGTTCTCTTTTTTTACTGCCTGTCCAGGAAAATTTACCCTCATTCCCAAGACACAATATTGCCCCTGTTTTTCATGAAAATGCACCTCCAATCCCATCTTCTTTGGTTATAAGCTACTTTTAAATACACATATTATTCATTAATCAAAGTTTACCTTACCTGTCACCTATGGAGGCAAGCATTCATATGGTGCAAATTGCAGTACACAGCATTTAAGACTTATGGCTTGTCCCCGTCCATGGCAGAGCATTATCGTGAGGGGCTGTCAATTGTTTAAGTTTATGAGACGCAGGACTCCTTGCAAACATCTCCCCCAGCAGGAGTGCAATGGATCAATGGAGCAATGACACCCATAGCTAAAGTACACAGAGGCTTTAAGCACGGGGAATAAAGGAAAACTATGTAGTGGCTGTGGATAAACACAGTCTGTGGTGAGGGCAGTCCGGGAGGATGAGCTGTGGTCCTCTTTCTTTCACACAGACACATGTACACACACAGAGACATGCACGCACTTACACACACACACACACACACACACACACACACACATTCTCTCAATTTTTTCATGGTGCATTTGCTTTGTGAAGCAGCTCTGAGTTATGCAGATCACAGCGTTTGCTCTCCCTCTGCACTACGTTCTCTCTTCCTCTCTCTCTCTCTCTCTCACACACACACACACACACACACACAAACACACACATAAACACACACACACACGGTCTATCCTTTTGTCTATTCTGCTCCCTCTCTTGCCTCCTGCTCCCTCACCACTCCATTTCTGTTCATCTGTTCTTTCCCCATCCCTCCCTTTCTCTCACACTTCCCATTTTCCCTTTCCCTTTCGTTCTGTCTTTCCTCTGAAAAAAATCACTCTCTCTCCTTTTTCTCTCCCTTCCTTCCACTTCTTTTCCTTGCCTCTTTGCCTTTCCCATCTCTCTCTCTCCCTCTCTCTCTTCCCTCTCTCCGTCATGTGTGTGGGCTCTGCAG
The DNA here is from genome assembly GCA_017657215.1 of Limnothrissa miodon. Lineage (NCBI taxonomy): Eukaryota > Metazoa > Chordata > Actinopteri > Clupeiformes > Clupeidae > Limnothrissa > Limnothrissa miodon. Next base: position 224,823 of record JAGFZM010000224.1, read on the forward strand.
TGAGCTGTGTGCAGCACCGTGATGCTGAGTCTTTCCGTGATGCAGCAGAGTAAATAAGAGATGAGGGAGCCAGGGTGAACCCAGAGGGGAATAGAGAGAGGAAGAGAGAGAAATACAGAAGAAGAGAAGAAAGAGAGAGAAAGATGCAATGCCACAAATGACATTACTATGGCTCAGCAGGAGAGATCATTCACACTTACCTATTTGAATGTTTAAGTTTGTGCATAGACGCTATACATATGTATCACAGTATCTATCGACATGTCTACAACCTGTGTCAGCTTTTGTCCTGTATCTGTATGTTCTAGATGGGTTAGAGAGAAAAAGTGATGGAGAGAGAGGGATGGAGAGACAAAGCAACAGGGAGAGATGAAGAAATGAAGGAAAGAGAAATGGAGGGATGGATGGGGGGGTGGGTGGGACAGACCATTATGTCTTGCATCACAAAATGCCAGTGTTGCGACCCAAATGTTTCAAATAAGCAATGCAATGATCAAATCTGTTCTTTCCTTCCCTCTCTCTCCCTCTCCATCACCCTCACTGTCTTTGCCTCTCCTGAAACCTGCTCCTCTGTGAGGTGTGTAGGAGTTCACATACACATACACACATGCAGTATAAATAGAAGGACAGACAAGGGAAGCTGAAGAGAGAGCAAGAGATAGAGGGACTACAGGAGAAAGCAGGAGGGAGTGTAAATGTGTGTGTGTGTGTGTGTGTGTGTGTGTGTGTGTGTGTGTGTGTGT
>JAGFZM010000224.1:225575-293121 GCA_017657215.1 Limnothrissa miodon
TGTGTGTGTGTGTGTGTGTGTGTGTGTGTGTGTGTGTGTGTGTGTGTTTGTTTGTTTGGCAGCCCGTCCTCCTTATGATTCATCGCTCTCACTTTGTGACTATTCATGAAACAAGCAACGCTGGTGCTCTTGTTGGCTTTGTTGGCCTGCCCACCAACACTCTTTTAAAATGTCTCCCGGGCCTTTGGAGGAGAGAAAGAGAAAGAGAGATTGATAAAAGGACAGCAAGAGAACGGTCGAGATCAAGTGAAAGAGGCCAAGAGACTCAACTTAACTCAACTCACGACTCCAGAAGAAAGCTTTTCCCCCCATTTGTTGAGAACCCTATTTCCACCTTTGCAAATTGTGAATCAAGCAAGTCCCAGAGCTCCGTAAGCAGGGATAAGACACAGGAAGGGGCACAAATGGAAGCACTGTCTGAAATACATCCAAGCACCCATGGAGAGACCAGCAGTCCATTCCAAATCGCACACTTCAGCACTTCGAATGCTTAGTTTGAGGGCATAGTGTGTTTCCACTTGTGTAGTAGCAAAAATGGAGTGCGCTGCAAGTACCCGGATGGTGCACTTCTAACGGTCAAAATCTGGAGTGTGCAATGATGGACACTTCTCGCACTCACTGGACGCCATTTTCGCTACGTAGTGAGGAGGAGGGGCACCTCCTTTTTTCAAAACTCCGAGAATGGCGTTAAAAGTGTTGTGACAAATGTGGTGATTGCAGCTCCACACAGATGAAAGTTTTATGTATTATGTTAAGTTGTCGCAACTGTAAAATTTAAAAAGCAGACGATATTTTGTCAGGCAGCGTGATTATGCAAACTTACGTGGTCAACGTGACTAACGTCATTTCTGGTAAGTCTGCTGAAAAGTATTCCATTTGGAACAACACTATCATGTTGAAAGTTCATACACTTTTCCTGTAGTGCGCAGTGTTCATAGTGTGTTCATGAAAGGGAGTGTACTTTGAGAAGTGTGCGATTTGGAACGGACTGCAGTTCTAATCAGACTAAGGCAATTTCCCAACCTTTGCCCACAACACACGTCCTATTCCTATACCTCTACCTCTACCTATTCCTGAAGAAAAAAAGCTTACATAGGTTCGACAATATGAACTAGAAGGAAGAATAACATAGCATAGAGAAAACACAGGGCAGTGGTATGGAGTATGAAGACTTTGGTGGTGATTTAGCTAGAATACCAGGCCCTCATTCACTGACATTCTTTTAGCTGACCTTTTCAAGGTTTCTAGGTAACAGATATGCTGCTAAGCCACTTCACTCCCTCTAGATTCTTGTTTGTTTATAATATTTGCCTTTTAACCCTTTGTGCATTTTTTTCAGACACTTGATTTACTTTTCTAAGTGCACTTGCACTTAGAAAAGCCCAAAATACTATAGTTATTCATGCTTTTACCATTACAGGTCTGAGCTGGGCAACCATCTTTCCCTTGCCTTACCCAATTCTACAGCAACTGAATAGCGTGACTGAGCCTCTGCCATTGTTGGACATCATGCATTGTCTTACAAGAAACATACGGCCTGCTGCAGTGAACTGACAGTGATTGTTTCACAGTGATCGTTTCAACCCTAATTTCCAGACGTTTTTACCAAGTGAAACAAAACACATTTTTACCTGCTGAATTATTGAGTCTGCATTGTAATAAAGACAGCAGGTCCATGTTGTGTGGGATGCCATGAGCCATGAGCCCCTAGTGTTTAAGCACACTGCTGCTGGTGAGAACGGCAGCTGTAGAGTTCTGTCATGTTTAAGTTAAGCATGAATTAAATCGGTTGGAAGGGCCTTTAAATTGCATATGCAAGAAGCTGCTCCATGTTTCATTGTTCAATTCAGTGACAGCTTTATAATCAACAACATTACAAAAATGCCTAGCATCTGATCACATTGCTGTAGTGTACAACATATAAAGTAGTATTGAGTGTATTAAGAATGAGGGAGACCAGGTTAAGATAAAACTATTTCCAAATTTCCTTTAGGTTATGCCTAATTCAGACAGTGTGTTGGGTAGATGGCTTGTCTGTGTCTAATGAAGCACACTATGGCTGATGAATTGTATACGTTGGGGTTTGCATGCAGAAAAAATGGTTTTGAATATAAAGCATAACTGGCACCAAAGACCAAAAACAAAGTTTGCTGCTAATCCCTGGTCTGGTTCTCCATGTCAACCAGTAGCAACACAATGAAGTGGTATCCAAAAAAAGACGAGCAGGAGCAGGGTGGAAATCCAGGTCAGTCCCTCCCTACAGTGCTGCTAGTGAGGAACAGGCACACTTCTAGATTCTCATGCCTGTCACACACGGACTCTCTTACTCCATGTATCTTTCTAACACACACACTCTCTCACACACACACTAATGTGCACACTCATACACACTCAAACACTACACGTCTACGGCCGCCAACTGCTGCAGAGCCAGAGCGTGTTCCAACAGCCGACCTCTGCAAACCCTGCCTGAACTCTTCACAACAATAAACAAGCTCTCTGATTGGCTGTTGGTGGATGGGAGCAGTTGCCCAAGCCGCACCCCTGTCCCCTCAGCCCTGTCCCCTATCAGGTGACCTTAACAGGCTGGCTGTCATTAATACTCCACGGTGCACAAACATCTGTAACTTAGGACCCTGTAGTCCACCACCAAGGAAAGAATTAGCTTCCCGTACCAAACATCTGTAAGCTAGGCCCCTGTAGTCCACCACCAAGCAGGAAATATGCTTTCAGTACCAATGCAAGGCAAGGCAAAGCAAGACAAAGATATAAAAATAATGACTATTTAAACAGCAATACAATACTGATTAAGTAAACCACAGAATAAGAAAACAGACAAAGTCTTGCCTAAGTATTTTGGAGGGAGCAGGGAATTTTTAAAAAAGTGAATGAATTCAACATTAATTTTGGTAGTCATTATGCTTCTGAGACAGGGCAAGGAGAGATAGAAAGGGAGTGTGTGTGTCTAAGGGGGTAAGGGCTGAGGTGGGGCGGGGGGCTCTTTACGGCTGGGGCCATGACCGTCTCTCTATGTGCCTTTGGGTCAGATGAGTGTCCCGTGCTTCAGGCATGTCGGCTCACAGACACACAGCCTGCAGCTGCCAAGTGCCATGGCTGCCTTCACTGCCTGAACTGTGTGTGTGTGTGTGTATTCTATGGCTACAGGTACACACACACACAAACATACTCTTTCTCTCTCTCACACACACACATCAGTTATCACACATTCAGTGATCTCTGTCTCTATCTCTTTCATGCACAAAAAAATTACACACATTTTCGCAACTGTTACAGACTTGACTGCTATGCCTCCACTCTTAGCTCTAAATGCAGCTACAGAAGAGAAATAAAGAAACAATAAATAAACAAATAAAGCCATATGAGCCCCAGTGGACAGGCAGATAAACCAACTGTGCTTAAATCCACATGAAGACCACATGCCTTTGCCTGAGGCTAACTTAGAGAAGAAGATAAATAAAACAAAATCCAAATAATTAAAAACAACAACAACGACAGCTATAATCAACAAACAAAAAGCTATAATCCACTGAAATCTACTCATTGCTCTAGTAGTCATTAGTTCCCTGCGGTGGCATGTCTACTGTACGTGGGCAGAAAAATCAGTCAATGTCGGCAATCCCATTAAAAGCCACCACATATGATCCTATCTCTCACTCCCACACAACCTCAGGGATGTCAGAAAACATATTTTGACATGATAGGAATTTTCATATCATACTGTGAAAGACCTCTGACCCACTACTCTGCATGCTAAATAATAATAGGACTTGCTAAATAGCTTTCAAAATCCAGTTAAAATCCTGACCACGCAGTGCAAATTAGAAGGCTGACATTTTGGCTGGTCTGAGCTGATTTATCAATATTGACTGCTCATGTGTGAAAAATAAACTATTAGTTTGTGGCTAGTGTGTGCCGACACAGTCCCTGTGTACAGGGAAAATCGACCAAGAATCAAAAAAGCTTTACACTGGGAGGAAAAGGTGTTACAGCCAAGCCAGAAGATCTAAGAGGCTACTTTCTTTTTGATGTATTCTTCACTTCAAGGCTACACATTAGAATAATATAGTTTGTACCAACACATCTGTTGGATATCTTGTAAAATGACATGTAAAATGATCTGTTTTCATAAATAAATCATAAACAATATATATAAATCACACACAAGATATAAGCTTTTACATAATAAGGGTGTGACCAGTTTATTAACTACAGACATTAAATATAGTATGTACAGTACACATACATATTCACATCCACACACACTTCATGTTTTGTCTATGTACAAGTACAAATCCAACGGATCTGAGGGTACTAGGTTGCTTGTATGGCTCTAGTATCAGGCTCTACCCCAGGAGCACCAATAAGAAATGAAATGTCAGCAGAAGAGCAGGTATCTAAGCCCCACACTGCAGAGTGGACATATATCTGAGCAGGCACGCCTTATAGATCGGCTTATAATCGGAGGGCTGGGAGTTTATGGTTCCCCGGGTGGAGGGACACAGACACAGAAACAAACAAACAAATAAACAAAACAATCTACCCCCCCCTCCTTTGCTGCGATCCCTTCCTGGCATAAGGTTGCCCTCTGCTAAGCCCTTGGGTAACCCAATCCTTAGGCTTTGCCTAACCACCCCGGGCATCCTCACAACAATGAGCGTGAGTGGCGTACGCCCAGGGAGCTGACAGCAAAGGGCTTCTGCCACCTGGCAAATGTAACTGGGCAGATCCGGTTACAACTCGGGGAGGGCGGGTGGTATATAGAGATTTACACTTGACTGCTATGGGATGTTGAAAAGAAAAAGAAAAAAAAGAAAGAAGAGAAAGCTAGTGCACTGATGCCGGCGTCAGGGGAAGTAACAGTAGAGGCTGGATTCCCTCATCGCCATGGCATTTGGCCTTGCCTTCCACGAAAACAGTTACCATGGTTGCACCACCCGCACGTGTGACTTGTTCGCATTCAATTCATTTGCGGGTGTGGAACTGTCTCCAGTGAAGACACCTATGTATAGAAGCAGCCTGCATAATCTGAACTTTGCAAAGCATCTGCCCCACTCTCCTTTCCTCCACCCCTCTCCCTACTCCACAGCCCCCCTACCCAGCTAGGCCTATTCAGTCACAGTACTTTTTTTAGAAAAATATGTTTTTTTCCCCAGGTATCAATGGCATCATCAATGACTTACCTCTTGCATTGAGTTTTTTGGTGTTGATTATTTTGGCAGCATACTCCTGCCCCGTGCATAACTTGACACAGCGGCGCACCACTGAAAAGGCTCCCCTGGAAGAACACGCACAGTAGAATAGAGTCACTGTATGTGTAACACACACACACACACACACACACACACACAGAAACGCACACACAAACTTGCACAAGTTGCACATGATTCTCTTATAAGTATCAGTATTTTATTAATCAAGTATAGTGTTGACACACACACACACACAAAAAAAAAGTCTTGTCTTTGGAAGATTTTTTGGTCTAGCATAACAGTAATTCTAATGGAAACACTTGTACGGTCTCCTTATTTTATGACCATGCCACATAATGCCAACATGATACTGCTTAAGGATTCAGAATATCTAACACAACAGTGTTAGCCCAGAAGGAGTGCTTTCTTAGAGACCAATTCTTGCACCAGAAAATGCACCTTCAAAAGCCAGAAGCAACAGCGTGTCAGTGCCACTAATATCACTTATTATGATGAGAAATAGCCTAGTTATTAGAAGTTTATGATCATACATTTAACATTTTCCCAAAACTGTAATATTTAGATATTGCAATAAGCTGCTCAAAACCTTCCAGCTTTCAAAGGTTTGCCTAAAATTGTAATACCTAAGGCAGCAGGACAATGCAGTATACTTTATACTTTATACCTTTTCAAATGTCCCTCCTTCATTTCTCTGTTCCCGTTCTTCATAAGCACCACATGGGCTTAATACTTTCATCTTAATGCAGCCTAACATCTAACCCTACTTTTCAGTCATTCTCATTTTCTCCCTCATATAAATATTCCATATAAAAAAGTACTTTTAAGCTTCTGCCTTTTGAACCCTTACACCAAAACTTGCACTCAAACTTTTTCATGAATTCATTAAAGTTCTCGAACCATAAGTTACTTTAAAATGCCTCCTCTTCAACCCTAAACTATCCATTCCTTTGAGAAGCACTGAATCCCAGGGCCACTTTTTTGGGAGGCAACTGATCAACAGTTGTAGGCCCATGCCCTCCCCTGGACTTCACTCTATCTAGTCTTCACTTAATATACAATGCACACTATATTAGGTCTATCAATAAACTAAATTGCAAATGTTTTTTGATAGGTGTCAATACAAAAGCTTAACGTTGAAGAGCCTTTCAACTCATTAGAAAATAAAACGAATAAGAAGAGCCGTGGGTCAAGCATAAGTGTCCTAAACACCAAGTGAGCTCTACCCTCAGTCTCTCTCTCTCACTTTCCTGTCACTCTACAGTGTCCTATGCTGACAGAAAAAAGCATCCCAAATATGTCTGATAGATGGAAGTGTCACACTACTGAAACTAGTCCCATCCTTTTCTAATAAGGCTTTTAAAATACCTGTGGCAAGTGAGTGGATGGCTTCAAATACAAATATCACCATTTTTTTTATTTTGCTTTTAACTCACAGCGAATTGACGTGTGTGTGGCTTAGCTGAGCACTATAAGCTAGCTAATAAACCGTTTGTGTGGCATTTGATTTCCCCAAAAGCCAGCAATGAAGTGGCGAGAAGGGATTAGGGAACAACGGGCATAATCTCTGCCAGCCTGCTCTGCTGGGATGAATACACTTGCTAAGCATATTCTCAACCCAGCTGCCTGCCGCACAAATTGGCATACGGTGAGCCAAGCGCAGATTAAAAAAAAAAAGAATATTGTTAATCATGATGGCTTACCAAGGAAAACATTAAATGTATCAATAAGCAGAGTGTTCTTTCTCTCAGTCTGTGTGTGTTTGTCCTGACCTAAACAGGAACCATCACAGAAATCATTCACCTATCAATTCACAATTCACAAGCAATTTCTCTAATAATAAAAAAAATGTGCACTTTCTGTCTGACAGGCTCCTCACAACACTGTGATAACATGGTTAGGAAAACCCAACAAAGACTCTAAGTCTGGTGGATAAGAATTTAAAATTGAATACAATTTCAATTTTAAATCAGGCCAAAATAACCAAAATATTTATACCAAAATAACACAGGTTGACTTAAAGTTGCCTAAAATGTCCATCAATTGGTTAGCTTGTTTGATATACAATTATAAACGCTATAGAGGATTGATATCAAACAACATAAAAAGATAAAGAGAACATTACAGAGCACGCACACAAAAAGTGGCACACGCGACTAATGCTTTGCAGTAATTTGTTCTGCTAGTAGAATTCACATTAAGAAATAGGCTCAAAAATAGGCTCAAAACGTATTCATTTCTCAACTGATGTTAATTTCAACTGAATTGCAGTTTCAGTGTGGTGGAAACTAAATGAGTCAGCATTCCATTTCTAGACTTGGTTGGACCTAACTATGCTCACCAGGGGATATTCTTGTTCAGGGGCCGCCACTTGCCATTGGTAGACAAATGAGATGGAAGGAGTTATTCCCATTCCCAAGGACAATTCAGCCTAGGCTACATAAAGTGAGATTGGCACATGCAATATAACAGACTATTAACAGGTTTATAACAGACTAATCAAATCCTGTTACCTGGCAGGGCAGGAGGGACCCCCTCAATGGTTAGACTGCACAGATTGATCTTGTGGTGAATCGTTTATAATCTAGCCCACTCTTGAAGTTATTGCACAGGTTCATATCTTCATGTTTTGAGGATATAAAAATAAACCTAAAAGAGCTTATTAAATCAAAGACTAGGCCATAGTTGAAATGCCTCAGCTGCCACTTGCAAAATCATTTTAAAGAGAGTTAAGAGGCAGCAATGCTTGCTGGGTGTATGCTGCCTATATTTGGAAAAATCCAAACATTCCTATAGGCTAGCTACATTTGTTCAACAACACATTATCTCAAAGCTGATGAGACCCCTATGACACGAGTAAGCTCACAAATCCTCTACATATATCTCACAAGCAAAGCAGGCATCAGCTAAGCTGTGTCTGTACAACTTCAAGAGCAATAATAGAAAATTGGAATGTTTAGTTGTTTTTTTACTTCTGAACTTCTGAACAGAAAACCCAAGAATACTCAAAATAAAACAAGTGTAATCAATTAGGCTAGCTAAGGGAAAATGCAAAATGTAATTTTAAGACATTTTATGTGAAATCTTCATAGTGATCATAACCTAGGGTTTTGAAAAAAATCTAATTTTTCACATTTTCAAATTTAAAACATTGAATGTGTTGTGCCAATTCCATACACTACTGCCAATTGTATTGACTGTAGTCTATGACACAAAGTTGATTCATTAATTCAACTTTATATAATAGATTCCATGTTGGCCTGCAGCATGTCTGAAGATTATGACACGCGCACACACACAAGCCTCCAGTGGGTGGAGAGCCACATGGCACCCATCCCACCATTCTAGCACCTCTCCCTGCATTGCTGGGATTACTGGAGCTACTGGGAAATAAGGAGCCGCTATCTCTCCACACACACACATACATTTTGTAAGTGTGGGTCAGACACTATTGAACCTTCTCGTATTCATTATCTTCTTACTTGCGCAAACATAAGCACACATAAACACTAATGAGCCTGCACTCCCAGATTTGTTTGACCTTTACTGTAAATTAGGCTATAGAATTGCAAACTCAACACATTTTGTACATTTCAAGCTGTATTTTATGGCAAACCTAAAGTGTCAACGTTTACCAAACATTCTGATTACTGACATTATTTGTCCTTTAAATTATAGTAAATTGTTCACAGCAACAGTTCTACTGATTTCGCAATCACCTTCCATGTTTGTGCGCTTGCCATACAGAGGAGAATGTGAAGCACTGAGAAATGCCAACTTGGCTGACCGACATAAAGCAAACTACAGCTCAAAGCGTATACCTGGTTGGCCTAACGTTTAGGCTACTATTTGCAATCATTGATATAATTCGTTGTGTATGTGAGGAAAACAGAACTCCCTCGCCAAATTAAGTTGGATAATTTCATTTTGATTTTAAACAGTATGCAAGTTAGCCTGAGATCATAAGCACCCAATGACCACCTGACCTAGAGCACAGGTTTTGACAGCTCGAAATGTCATGTCCCGCAGCCCCAACCAGTGTCAGTCAGCTGAGCAGGGAAGGTGATAGCTTTAGCCAGCTAACGTTAGCTAACATTGGCTAGTAAGTGGTTTTGAAAGGGGCGTTGCACTGCGACCACACTAGATACAAATGTGGTTTGCTTCACAATTTCTTCGGCCCCTAATTTCCGAGCTGTTATGCCAATATGTATATTGCATTATATAAACAAATTACAGTCTCCATGGCTTTGTGACATTAGGTGTGTTCATGCAAGTGTTTTCTAATCCCGGAGAGTTGACAGTCCCCTTAATAGCCATTAACGCTAGCTCGAGCTCACACTGCTGGATAGATGGCCAGGCAAATATCGAGCTAGCTGCTCTCGCTAACGTTAGCTGTAGTATACCAACGTTACTCGCATTAACACACAGCTGAACTACCTGGTTCTGATCACTGTGTTGTACACACTTAAAGGAGTAACCACACATGCCCACACCCACAGCTAATAAAACCCAAGCACTGAGTCCAAAGAAGGAAAAATGCTTACTTTCCAAGTTCTTCATAGAGCTGATATTCGTCCGTAAATCGCGTACAGGTTGTCGTGGCCATGTCTTCTTGTCAGATTCTGACTGTTCCTTTATTACTAATGTTATGTATGGTAAAAGTGTCGCTCCTTCTTAAATTTTGTACTTGATATGTGCAACAAACGAATACGTCCTCACGGTTTTCGACAACAGAAATGCATACGAGTAATAATAAAATCGTTCTGGGCGGCGGGCTGGTAGGTTGGTAGACTGCTTGGCTACGTCCTCCCCCGCTCGCTGTCAGTTGCGTTCTACTGCTACAAAATGCGTCTAGCTGAGAGACCAACGCGAAGACTCTGCCAAGCAGCTCCACACTGCCACCGATTGGATGTAGCAAATCACTGCAAATGTGCTAGGGACGAGGGACGCACGCAGGTCTTTATCAGCCCAGATTCGAGGGTGGCAGTACACACTCCAATGGAGTAGTTTGGGGGACGAAGGAGACTTGTCCTCACCACTTTTATGATATCTTAAAAATGTTCCCACCACAAAAAATGAGTATGTCTGAGTTGTATATATGTAACCCTTTCATGCATTAGATACTAAATAGCTGAGATGGATTTTGTTCTTTATTTTTTAAACTACAAATGAAGACCCAAAATATTTTTTTTTAAATATTATTGAGATAACATACACAGTCTCACCCTCTATTAAATATATTATATTATTTATTATACATTTCCCCCTTTCCACAGACATGAAGCCAAAAGGCTAGATGAACCCACTGAGTATTGCTTACAGTATCACAGGTCAATGATGGGAAATAGCCATCACCACTTTTGTCTGACTAAAGTGTAGATTGTTAACTGTCACTGGCACAATCTGGTGCAATAGTCTGGAAGTCTGGTGCAATAGTCTGTAGTCCAATATTTTTTTGCCCTTTTAAAAGGATCCTTAGTTGTCATGGACCTACACATAGCATTGGAATTTGATGAAATTATTGCATAATATGACTAAATGCATATCTATTAATCTATCCATCTATCCATCTATATTCAGTGTTATGCAAAAGTTTTGGCACCTCTTGATAAATAACATAGTTTGGGCATTTTTAATTTGAAAATATGTAAACACAGTCTCTCGGGGAACTTTAATTTCCCCAGTCTTAAAGGCGCTCTAAGCGATGCTGTTTCACGTCACTTCTTGTTGACGTTCGAAGTATTGTCAAACAAAACTGAGGATAGCTCACTCCTCCGTCACTCCCCCCCCCCCATGCTTCCTGAAAGACTCATGAACGTGCATTTCCTTCTTGTCGTTTATTGGCTGGAACACTGTTATGTTTCGTTTTCATTTTTTATACTAGGTTTGCCCACTGTGTTTTTGTTGCCGTTTGTGGAGCCTGGGCTGTCTACAGAGACCGCATTTTTTTACAGTGTGTTCAGGGGACAGGCAGCTAGCAGATTGTGAGGAGATGTTTGCTGTATGTAACATACAAATGTTTTTTGTCCTAAAAACGCGTCACATCGCTTAGAGCACCTTTAAACAGATAACAGAATCCAGGGTTGTTGAGTGTTCACAAGTTTTGTGATCCCCATTCCTGGAGAAAACACACTATTACCATGTCCCAGCTCCCAGTCAACTAGCCGGAAGTCTTCCGATACCGGCTGTGTTTCCCAAACCACTCAAATTTGGCACAAACTGACCCAAAGACTGCTCAACACTGGAGCTGTGTGCGCTGCTCATTAGTTTACAGCTTCAATCATAGTGGTCCAGAAATATTATTCAGCAGGTCGGAACTGAAGAAGCCTTTGGCTGAAAGGCAAAATATCTTCTCGCTCAAGAAAAAAAATCTAGTTGCACACAGCTTAGCACCTTTCTTCAATGATCCACAGTCTGTGTCCTCCTCCTGTGTCATACCAGGAGGCGCAGCGAGTTGATGTGAAGGTGGTAAAGGAAGTCAGCATACGAAGCTCCACCATTGGGACTCTTGTCCTCTATGAGGAGACGCTGTATAATGTCCTCACAGCTATCACCCTGCTTCACCACCTTAAGCTGAAGGATAAATAGATAAATAATATGTATACATGCAGACATTCTTAATCACATAATTAAATGCTAATCATTTGCTGAAGCTACAAGATGGGTCTTGAAATATGAAAATGAACTTTCTTTAAAAGCTTATACATTTTTTAGAATACCTATTTTTATCATAATTTAAAAAATCACACAAAAAAACTTAATTGAGCCTTACAGAAACACTGAAGGGTGAGTTTGACAGTAGGTTCTCCACTTGAGTCCTCACATGGACTGACAGTGCAGTGTCCCGTGCAGGCAACTTTACCTGGAAATCAGAGGATGAGGATGTGAAACACATTATTTATTTATTCTACATAGTCAAAGTGTGGTACATATTTATAGTGTAGTTACATAAAATATAACAAAAAATATTTTTAACATTTTCTTCAACAATGTTGATTATCACTCACTTCAAACAGCAAGAATTGTGATTGAAGTGCACAAGGCTTGAATACTTCTAACAATACATAAGAAAACTTTATGCTGTCTGAACAGACATAGTGAGTGACAACAATGAACTGTCTGCCTCACCTCTCCTGACGTGACTGCAGAGAAGCAGGAGTTACCAAAGAGATCCATGAGGGCTTGCCTGGAGACACCCTGGCCCACCCAGAGCACCAGGGCTAAGGGGCTGTAGGCCAGGTATAGACCACTAGGATCCAGGCTGGAGGCACTGCAGCGTACCACCTCACCCACACGAGGATACTCATCAGCAACACACTAAGGAAATATTAAGAGTCAAAGTTTACACAATAACACAATAGGACTTTTGTTCAGCAATGGAATAAATCAAAATATTACCAGTGGTTGCAAACATGGGTAAAATTGAAAGACAGTGTTCCTGGTGTCCATGGTGAGTATGCGGTTGCGCATCAGGAGGCGGTGATGTACTGAGCTGCGGACACCAGGCAGCACCACCTCACTCTTCCTAAGGCTGTTCACACATACTGGCAGAGCCTTCAGGAACACAGGAAGGACCAGCTACAGGACAAAGAGTTTCATACAGAGGATTGCTTATAAAGACTGGCAAGGTGTTATGTCGTTGTTCCTAAATTTACCACCTGTCCACACACAAGTCTGTAACTGAATGTGAAGAGTACATAAAGGTTAAAGGTTAACAAGGTTAACACAAGGTTAACACATGTCCCAACTTCTTCCACATCGTAGACTATGCATAGTACTGTAATGTACTTTAAAAGCATTGATTTTGTATCAATTACAACTTAGAAAATGATTTGCATTACAACTCATGCACCCCATATGTATCTTGATATAGCTGAAGTATCAGTTTCACAGAGCCCATCCTATTTACCTGTCCAGAAGACACAGAGGTGCACTGTTTGCGGTAGCAGGCTAGTAACTGAGTCACCTCTGCCTGCAGTTCCTCACGTATACACTGTAGAGGGCGCTCTACCACTGCACAGTACACTGAGAGGAGTGGAAAGGGCAAGAAAAAATGAAGGCAACTTTTTTATTGCTGCCTGAAGACACTAAAACAAAACTAAAGTGAGGGGTGCCTGTGAGCTACACCATCATCCACAGAATATCCTCCACCCTGAGTGTAAGAAAAAGAGACAACTCACTCTTCTTGCAGTAAAAGGTGAGAATAGTCTCGGCCTGGCTGTTACGAAAACTGTCCAGGAGAGAAGCTGAGCAGCGCAGGTGCAGGCTGTGGACCCTAGTCCTTCTCCTCCCAAGATAATCAGTGTAAGACAGGGCAACCTGAGACAGACAGATATACATGTCATGACACTATATACTATATAAAAATACCACTGCCATATCGCACAAACATCTACTGACTCAGCCCTGTATTACTGTAAATGCTTGATTTCACGTCTTCAAGTTTGTATTTCCATAATTATTTATCTGTGTGCTATCTGCTTGGGAAAAAACATGTGTCTTTGCAATACTTTTTACATAATAAAGCCAGTTGGAATAAATCACATCTGTATGTCAGTAGTTCACAAAATTTTAACTGCCACATAACCCCTGAACCATAATGTTGTACTAGAAACCCTGAATTAGAAGAAAATTGCTTTATTAAGGAGAGTACAAGACTTTTTCCATGTATAATCTTTATCTTAATGTTTATGAGACCAGAAAACCTATTTATAGATTGATCCAAGCACCTTCAGGGGTACTTGTACAACCACTTGACTGGCACAATAAATAGGTATATTAAATGGGGATACAGTTATAAACCTGGCGACAAGTAACTTTAGATACCCTCTGCATTGCAGCCATCTCACCTGTATGGTGATTCCCTGGGCCTCACTGAGGGTTCTGCTGTGGGTGATCTCCAGGGCAAGAGCTGTGTGACAGTCGAGGGCTGCCATGGCAACGAGACCAGGACTACCACTGGGGATGAATGAGCCATAGCAACCAGACACACTGAGCTCTAGAACAGAAGTAACACTAAATTCATTAAGGGCCTGGTTCCCACACAGATTTCAGAGATTGATAAATCTGGGAACAAAACAGCTGCAATTATAAACCAATAAGTACTTACATCATATAATTAACCATTACATGTGACAACCACCATGTGAATAACATTATTAGAGACTTATATTGTTTACTGTGGCACCTTACAGTAACAGTAAGTACTGTACAGTGCAGTAAGTACTCCACTTTAACAGGGGTATATATATATTTCCTAACTTAGTTATCAGTTACACCATCTTTTCAATTCTCCTACCTTTGCTGGTAAAGACTCGAAGTTGGGCCTTGTATGCAGTGACAGTCCCTGCTAACTTATTCAGATCACAGTGCAGTCGCTCCTTCTCAAGTTTTGACTAAAGGACACACACACACACATGTGAGCAAGACTTGTTACAGTGACACACAGATCACAGATCACAGCCTCTCTTAGCCGCATCAGATGCACACCACCACACAACATCTTACCTGCAGACTGCTATAATAGTACTGTCCTCCACCTGTCATGTGGGGAATGTCACCTGTCCAAGCCCCTCCCACATCTTGCTGTGCAAACAGGAAAAGGTGTACACTACAGCCTTGACTGACACATGCCTTGGCCAATGAAATGGCAGAATCAGATGGCTGGAAGAGTGACTGAAAAATCAAATGCAAAATGAAGAGAATGTAAGCAATCAGTTCACAATAAGACAAGAACTATTTCATTTCAAATTGACTATCTGAAAGCAGATTAAATAAAGTGAGATGAGGAAAGAAAAGGGTAGGGGAAGAGAGGAGAGGAGAAGAGAGGAGTGTCGGAGGTACAGGACGACTGACAGAGGATGTGTGTGGACACTATTTTTCTACCTTTGGTCTGCTGGAGCTGAAGAAGCCAGAAGAGGCGGGCTGGTTGGGGCTCTCACTGAGCGGGGATGAGTGGAAGACCAACAGCCTCCCAGGACAACCCACTGCCTGTGGATGACATGTCCATACAATGTCTTACTTGTGCTTAAATCTACTAAAACACTAAAGATCTCACAGGACTGTTTTTCATGCCCTCCTAGGCACCTCATTACAGCCCTCTTTACAGACCTGCAGTTTGCTCATTGAAGTTACAATTTACTTAACCTATTTATAACCAAAAGTACACTTTGGGAAAACACTGCATAGTTGCTCCGATTACAGATGACAGCTGGCCAACCTGAAAGATCTTGAGTCCAGTGGAGACGATAGTTTCATGAGGTATGGAGTTGTAACCTTGAGACTCTGGGGTAAATAAAGGGATCTGCTGCAGAACACTAAATAGAACAGAAACAAAAAAAATCCAATTAATTCATCTGTATTCATCATATATTCTTTTATTCATTTATTTCATAAAACTTTTTAGAAAACTAAAGTTGGTTGTCCCTGTAGACAAAGACACTCCAAGAAAACCTGTGAGTTTTACCCCTCATTTAAAAAAAAATAATAATAATAACCACGCTGTATGTACAACTGGGATGTCATCATCAAACCAAAAACAGTTTGATACGCAGAGAAGTACAAGAGGAAGCTGATGGCGCTCTCCCAGCCCCCAACGCACGCCTATTTCTGTCCATGACCAAAGTCTTTGATACAGAGGTTTTGTGTTTGACTCTTCTCTTTTCCTTCCACCTTTTCTCTTTGACCCATCAGTCTGACAGAAATATATATAGAAATTGTGATCATTTCAAATTACAATCTCAGGTGAACTTCCTAATTTAGTTGAAATATTAATAATTGTTACAGACAATTATGACAATTGTTACAGACAGGTATGAAGGAAGTTTTTGCTTTGTGAGGGCTGGGTGAGCAGCCTAGCTGGGTCCAAACCTCTGGATGATGTGCTTGGACTCGCTGAAGGGCATCAGAAGGCCTTCATTCAGGGGGAGCTCAAGCTCATTCGTCTCCGTGACAACCAACATGTGTGGGCGGGACAAGCTTGCACTCAGGTTGTAGAGATGGACTCTGTGGTCATAGGTGAGCAGGCCCACTCGCAGGGCACTCTGAGTGGTGCCTTGCTCCCTTAAACAGAAAGTACACAGAAGAAAGCTGAGGATTTTAGTCAACATGTGTGTGTGTGTCCGAGGTGTGTGAGAGTGTATGTGTGTGATTGTGCAAGTCGTATGACTGTCCTCTAACTTGGGGTATGTATCGAGGAGCAGTATTATATTAATACCAGCAGATAACAATGTCCCGTTAAGCTGCCTTTCAAACAGTGCTGCTACCAGTATTTTATGGCTTTGTGTCATTCTACTGCATTTGCAATGTCGATCCCTTTCACATGTTTGTATGGAAGAGAAGTGATCTGCTTCATGATAAAATCAATGACATGCCTCTGAATCTGATTTCTTGTTTGAAAACAAGAGTAAAAACATGTTGTGAAAAAGTGCTACTAAACAGCCTTTCACTTCACTTTAGTAAAATAAGAGAAAACATGGTGAACTATGTTGCCATACTGTGTCCCTGGAAGGGAGAAACATGAGCACCTAATGAAATATCTAAAAATTCTCGTTGAAAAGTTTTCACTGTTATACTAGTACGCATCTTCAGAGCTCAAAATGCACCACTGTCTCAACTACGAATGCAAGAATACATGAAAAATAAAGCACTGGAAACGGGCACATTAAAAGTGCTCTAAGCGATGTGACACGTTTTTAGGACAAAAACATGTGTTGTTACATACAGCAAACATCTCCTCACAATCTGCTAGCTGCCTGTCCCCTGAACACACTGTAAAATAACGCAGTCTCTGTAGACAGCCCAGGCTCCACAAACAGCAACAAAAACACAGTGGGCAACCCTAGCATAACAAACGAAAACGAAACATAACAGTGTTCCAGCCAATAAACGACAAGAAGGAAATGCACGTTCATGGGTCTTTCAGAAGGCATGGGAGGGAGGGGGAGGAGTGAGCTATCCTCTGTTTTGTTTGACAATACTTTGAACGTCAACAAGAAGTGACGTGAAACAGCATCGCTTAGAGCGCCTTTAACATAACCTCTGACTGCCTTTTGGTTAGCATCCGATTAAACTGCTTTCATTTGTAGAATTACAAATGTTGAGTGAACCGATGACAAGTTAACTTGTAGTTGCAGTTGTAATGGAGCAAAGCAGTGTCCTCTGTTTGGCAGATACAGAACAAATATTATGTGTGGATTAGATGCATGCTTGTGCACGCATCTTTGCATTTAGCATACCTATATACAGCGTCCAAGAGCAGGTGCAGTTGCTGGCATACTGACTCTAACTGACCAGCTCTCAGTGATGAGTCAGACACATCCACAGCAATAAGAAGACTGGCCGCTTCATCCTACATAAAGAATAATGCAACAGTGATCAATGATTAGCTAGTGTGCTACAGTAGCAGTAGCATTTCAACATACAGCACAGCCACCAAAAAAGACGTGGGAAAGAAGATACAAAAGGTACTTCTCATGCCATCAATGACTAGAAGTCTTACCATTTCATAATGTACGTCATATAATGCATTATCAGAGCCTGCTTCCTATGAATACGCCAAACTCTTTATGTCTGGGTTTATATTCTAACCTTATTTTGTTCAAGTATTTCATAGGAGCCCAAGCAGAGCTCTGGCCTTTTGTCTGCATCGACCCTGCGGCTATGGTTGTCTGTGGGCTGGTACACCTGCCAGGACACTGCACAAAGGAAACAGTGGTGGAAAGATAAGAGCATCAGCATACTAGCGATGAGAACATAATGGCTAGACTGTAAACTCAAGGCTACAGACCATTCTGCATGGCAGAAGCATTTCTCACAAGGTTAGTAGAGAGCTGATATGTACAGTACGGTATGACTAAAATGTAGCATGATAGTATGATCAGACAAAAAGAGTTCATATAGAATCATTCAAACAGAATGGCTATATTATGGGTAGTTAAAGGTATGAATTACAATAGATTACAATACTGATAAACTGCATGCCACCCAGAATCATGATATTGGATTTATTGTACACTGTGACTGTTTAAAATTGAATGCATATATAATATGATGCATTGTCTTCACCTTCATTGAATTTGCCACAGAAGGGGCACTGAAATCTCTGCCCACAGTCTTGCCAGGCCATGGACAGGCACATGTGGGCACCACACTCAACACAGCCCCTCAGGCAGTTTCCCTCATCACACACTGGGACTGGATGCTGCACAACACACACACACACACACACACACCATACAACATCATACATAAAACAATATCAAACATGTTATTGCAGGATCATAACAATACATTACAATATTTTAGACTTAGAATGAGGATGAGGATGGTACACTGAAACATGGGCTGAACAAAGCAAAAAGAGAGAACAGGTATAGCTGGGCTCAAGAATGACCTCTGCTTCAGGCTGCTGAGCCAAAGGAGCCAAAATGGCACCCAGTGGCAGGTGGCTTTGCTGGGCAGACTGGGCATCACAAGGGAAACTGTAGGTGGTGCAGCGGATGAAGCGAGGGCTGGCATTACCTGTGGGAGGGCAACAATGTGTTCACTAAATTATTCACTGAATGAAAAGTTCACTAAAGTTAAAAATAGTTAGGAAATATTTACATTAAGATACTCCCTAAGGTTTAGAACATTTACTACATGGAGTAATGCAATGTCTCTGTGATACTGCAAAGAATTTCCATTGCCTAGAGGTTTACCTTTGTCCTCTATGATGCACTTTGTAGTGGAGAGAGGGGGAAGAGTTGAAGGAGCTTCAGAGGCAAACGTCTTCCCTTCCCACTCCACCTGGTCCTCTTGCATCACCTGAACCTACTCAAACACACACAGAGTGTGCATATTCTATTGGTTCGATTTCAAGATCAACACAAAGCTCATTTAAAGCAAATAATATTGTACGTGTGTCAGAAGCTATCAGAAGTAGTTATGTGCTATAAAACGCAAAAATGAAAATGTCTAGTTAGGCAGGAGGAGTTTTGGCACACTTTCCAAGTCAAACTATGAAAGACGTGTCCTTGGAAAGTCAGTCATCAGTTTCTACTCTACTGCTGTTAGGCTATACATTATTTATAAGACTGTTCAGTTGTCGATTTCTGTTGATTTTAAACTAAAACAGAAAACTTTTTAAATGCAATAAGTCAAGTTTATTGAGAGGTTAGGGAAGCATTTAGAGTTTCATCAGCTGTCACTCAAGCTCCGTATTTTAAAAATCCAACCCACTGCTAACTTCTTTCAAATGATGCAATTCATCCAACTACATTTCCATTACATTGCATCACTTCCAGGCACTCTCTGTGGGACTGAAAATACAAGGCAACATCAATTGTTTAATCATTGCATACAAGTAAGGATGACATTGCTGTTGTGTTGGCTGACACAAATGATAAAAATATCTTTGATGCTCAGTTACTAATCCTCTGCATGATCACAGCTTTCATCTGGCCTGAAAATGGTATTACTTTATTTCACCTCCTTTTCTTGCCATTTTCTATGCTGCTTCTTTTCATGCCATTTACTATGCATCTATTTTGGCACCATCAATCAGTCTTAAAAAATCAGTGTTAAATACTGATTCTTTTTTATAGCACAATGCCCTCTTGCTTGGAAAAAATACAGAAACTGTACCCCCAATAAAAATCTAAAGTGAAAGTACCATAAACAAGTAAGTGAGTATTTTTTTAAAAAACCTGTGTGCACAAGCATCTCGGTCTCAGCAATAAACAAGTTACAAAGAGAGGAGCTCACAGCACTAGGCAGAAGCTGAGGGTCCAGACCATACCGAGATTCTGAGCTGGGACTTGACGCTTTACTCTCCTAAATTAAGAACAAGGAGAAAAGAAGGATGGAGTGAGATGCCAAATATAAAGAAAATGAAGGCATGTAAGAAGTATTTGCTTGTCTTGTTTGTATGTTTTTGTTACATGTGGGTTACATTTCTCTCAACTGAAACAGCTTTGTTATTCTATAATTGCTTCATTAGATTGCTTCATACTAATACTATACATACAAAGGTTTTGGTCATTTGATTCAGAGAAACAATTGCTTGTGGAAGGTATTTAAGTATTAAAAGATTGGATCAGTCCTTGACTAATCGCCTGACTTGAATGATAGCATTCTAGATCACAATTCCTGCCTTTGTTTGTTGTCCAGAGACAACAAGTTCAGTGGAATCAAATCTAGACTAGCACTGCAGGAAGATGATAATTGAGAAGAAGTGCATAGGAAGCCTAGGCCAGGCTAGTGCAATAATATAGACAGCAATGTAGGTCTATATACATACAGTTTGTATGGCTTTCTCTGAGGGAAAAGGGGTATCAGCTGGTGCAGGCCTGAACAGAGCACCTGCAAAACAAAATATAACACTTCAAATCCTGTCCTTTGGGTGCTGTGAATGTCAAGGGAGAAGTACTGGCCTGCAACACCAGCAAGGTAATGCATGCAGCTTTTGCTAACCTTCACATATTCATCAGATTGCTGAGAGAAGATTATTTGCTTTTTGCTTTTGCTGTTTTAATTACCCACATTGCACTAATCACACAATTACACAAACTATAAAAAGATTGTGCAAGTATTAATGCATATGGTGCTGCTTACAGGTCACCTACCACTTGGGTCCTGGTTCCAGTGGTTCGGTCTTTGAAGTGTTCCAGAGGCAGGTGGTTGGTGTCTGGGAGGTGAAAGAGGGACTGGGTTTGTCGTAGCAGAAGCAGTCTGACAGGTGTTTTCTGGACATTGGTATGGCATCCGTAAGCTGCTCGGGAACCCTTGTGTAGAGTTTAGCTGTGGTGTCGTTGCTGATGGGGCCCAGCCATAATAGCAACCCCACAATCCCTCTTGGCCATACGTGGGACTGGAAGCAGGCGCATCCATCTTATTCTCAGATCTGCTGGCTCTGCCATACAAGGAATTAATAAAATGTACTATAAGTGTAAGTGTTCTGAACATACACATCCTAACATCTTAGACACATTTAGCCACTTGGCTTTATGAGATGTCTGCGTGTCACTGCAAAACTATTAAGGCAGGTTTCAAGGGATGACGCTAAGTGTTTCGTTAAAACAAAACCTAAATCTATAACTGAAAACAGACAAGAGCAAAAGAAAGACACGCATTATCTAAATAAGTGTGGTCTGCTTGTCGTTACCTTAATCGATAGGGTAATATGCCTGACCATCAAGATCTCGGAATTTCTCATAGGAACCAATGTTCCATCATTCCTCGCTCAGTCCACACCTAGTCTACATTGTGCAAAATGCGACCTGTTATTTTTTAAATGTATTAAGATATTAACAACCTAATAATAAGACAAAATCAGGCTCTCCAGTGTTAGAGCCCGCTACTAGCAAAGGCTGCGTTGACTCCGTTTGCGCATGTCATGCCAGTGACGTCTGTAGCCTATCTGTCAAATCTGGACGCATCAAGTAAACGAAAACCACATTATTTTGTGATTCGTTCTGTTATTTGATGACATGTACTTCAAGAAGGGGTGCATAATTTCACCCTGTTATTTAAACTGTGAATTATGACCATCATTTTTTATTTTATTTTTTTTTCAATGAAATCGTTTGAAAAATGTGCTTATTAGAGGGGCAGGCACTAGGTGGCAGAATATAACTGTTCAGGATATTCAACTGCATAGCCTAGACCTACTCCCCTTACTGTGGACATAGGCCTATTGTCTTGTGACCTGTATGATGTAAGACCTCTTTCACTTTTAATTGTCCAGAGAATGTCTATTTGTCTATGGTGTTATAACTGCAATCTCTCACACGTCTTCAATCCCTGTGAGCCATTTCGAAAACTATCCTCAGTGTTTCTCAAAAGCGCTTTGTTTACATCTGTCCCTAGGCTATCCTTGACAAAAATGACCCCTTGGTTGAACATATCTGTTTAGTACTCTCTTGCTTCACACACGAACACACTAGTCAGTGGAGTGTGATGAGAAGTTAGCAAATTGGCCATGTGGGGGGATACCCACACCACATGCTGAGTTGCATTACAGAGAGTCCTTTTCAAGAAACAACTCACAACAGGGTAAGCGGGTAGAAATAGGGAATAAGGGAAAAGAGTGCAGAGGTGTGATGATAAATATTTGATCCACTTCTCTCCCATTGCCCCCTGGCCAAGGTGCTGTAATATTGATGGACACCAGAAGCCAATGCTTTTAGACTAACATATTTATACACACACAAGTGGTCACACACTTCAACCTCAAGACCCAATAACCCTCCCAGACCCCCTTACCCCTGCCCGACCCCTCCCAACCCCACCACCACAGAGACACCTTTTCTCCGCAAACCGTATTCAAGACCTATATCTTTTCTCCCCCTGCATTGCTCAGGAAAGGTCACATCAAAGCTAATTTTCCTGACTTTTTTGATCACTGGGAATCAGTTCCAACCACAGAAGGCAGGGACATTGAACAAGAGAATAAGTTTTATACACAGTCAACACCAGTAAGCTGCTCCTGATTTCATTCGGCTCTGCAGATCAATGGTCACCAGACTTGTGGACGCACGCACTTTCAAAAGGCACTTGGCAACTCTGCTGACTCCTTGTTGTCCTCAGATTGAAAATACTACAACAATTAACCACTTTAAAGGAGCTGATTGTCCTTGATAATAACTACATATGCAACTGATTAAGTGGTCTCATTTCCAAATATATTTTATTATCTGGTTGATTTAGAAAATAAAGAGATCTTGTTAGAGTCACTGATTGTGAATGCAAATAATGAAAGCATTTTTGTGTGCAAAATATAGAGTGGAATATTTGCCAACATTTGGTGGTAGTGGTGATGATAATTAGGCTATTCTGTTTTCAAGAATAATCATAATGACAAAATTTATATTGTGAAAATCAGAGACTAAGCAAAGGTCTTTACCAAACTTATAAAGACCCTTAAGTTGAAGTAAGGGTCTTACTTTACCAAAGAGCACATACTCAGCATGTTACAGTGCTAGCACACTTCTGAACATCAAGCACACCTCTGGGCATCAAGCACACCTCTGTCCAGCACTTAGTTCACAGCACTTAGTTCACATAGAGCTTACTCTCCCCACAGCTGTCTTCTTTCTAAAGCATGTGAGGAGAGAAGGAACCGCATGGTTGAATGAAGAAGGGTACAAGTTCAAGCTTCCAGTGTCTCACGGAATGTCAGGCATTAAAAGCCAGGTCATGTTTAGAGGAAGATCATTGCCCATATCTTTGCAAATGTCGCTGAATTATTCAGTTATTTTGCTCTTAAGGTTGTCCTTTTCTGCAGTGTGTGTTTATGCGTATGTGAGTGTAGGTGAAAGTTTTTTTTTTGTCAAATGTGCTCTGTGAGTGTCAGACTAAGGTCAAAGAAAGTGAAGAATGAATTTTGGACTGAGATTACCTCTAGACATCACACACACACACACACACATTGCTATATCAGACCTTGAGTTGATCAATCATTAATCCTAATTTCATTAATCCTTTTGGGTTGATTTCTCCTGGTGTATCAGACCTTAATTAATAGCAAGGACATTGCGATGGCCAGGTTCAGAGGAGGTCCTGCAAGATTTACGCTTGTCTCCAGTGTGGGCTAAGATCACTCAAAATTGGTATGGGCAGATGATGAGCTTCCACTGGAACTGTCATCACACCTGAAACCTGGCCGGACATCCCACCACATGACATGGGGTTGCTGAAGGTTGGTTATACCAACCACTATTCATCTAAATCATATTTAACTCAATATGTGTTTAAGATTACAACGTTTTTCAATTACTTAAATTAAGTATAAACTTATCAAGTTATCATGATTCACGCAATCCTTAAAGCAATAACAAATCTTTATTTATATTAAGTGTTAACAAAGGACTTATATCTTCAAGCGATTCCAAGGACAATTTCCATTTAAAGCAAGCACTCTGAAGCTTGCCATCAACAACATCCAACTTTGTGGAAACTGTTTTGTCTGGACAGAAGAGCAGGTGATCCAGGAGACGATGACGAGGTTTGACAGGTACATGGAGCCAAAATGCCCAGGTGTCGGGCACAGAGGGGCCAAACCTTGCCCCAGAGACTAGACCGGTACCTGACAGATCCCTAGAGTGGAAAATAACACACAGAAGAACAGCAACGTGGCTTTTTTCCACTCATGAACAGGAGTTACAAGAGGACACCAAGCTTTTGGAACAGTTGTTATTCACAAATGAAAAGCACAAAACAATTTTCTCCACTGCACAACTCACCTGAATATGATTGAACTGAATTCATTTTTAAAAATTTACATATATATTGTCAGCTGAGAATTACCAAGGTCTCCATTGTAAGAGTAAGTTTGTTTTTGTTTCATCATATTTCAATTACATTGGTAGTTAACATTATGTTATGTTTAGAAATATATATAGTACCTAACCCTAACATATATAAATGGAATAATATAAAGGAATATAATAAAATACAGAGGAACGTGTGTGTAATGTGTGCCTTTATAACCTGGGGTTTACTCACTAGCACATCAGTTGATGCACATTGTTGTTTTTGAAGAAAGGTTTACCAATGGTACCAGACTAATATCCATCATTCGCCACGGTCCAGCCCTGCATACGATACACCCATGCTCACTTGAGTAAATTCTAGAATTCTTACTTACAATGCTCTTGAACTAGCAACTGACAGGCACCATTGCTTTTTTTTAACCTTTGAAACCTTGCATTTTTTTCCACAATGATACATTAATAAATTAAAACTTTACTGTGATGGTATACAATTGATATCTTTCTTTGTATTTCTGTACCACTCTTAGCCTCATAGCCCTAGTAAATGACCTGCTTTTCCTCATCATTGTCTAAAAGATCCATAGACTGTAGGTATACACTGACAGGATGTTTGTTTTTCCAGGTGAAGGATTTTTTAAAAATCCATGACACTCCACTCAAATAGTTACATAAATGCCAATTTTTTTTACTTAAAGGTCTCATTCCATCATATTTTCATTAATTTTGTGGTAGTCTCTTGTCTAAAATAATGTCATGAGAGTTGGTTTCGACAAAAATATGCTGTGGTTGTTTTGTTTCAAGCTATTTTAGTTAGGTGAAAACGAGTGCAGGGATAGTGCGAGAGGATTCTTATGAATATTAATGATATGCAAACATATCGCCTCTGATTGGCTAACAGCACTGTGACGCTCCCTCTAGTGGGTCTGTCTGCAGGCAGCCTAATAATGTTTTCTTGAGGGTGGGCTAACTGCATAGCTAATGTTCAAAGTGACGAACATTCGTACGCCTTTTCCAATTCGCTCGTTTTTCCCGGCTGTTTTCTATCACAGGCGAATATAGACTACAGGGGTAGGAGAGCATTTTGAAGTTGCAACTTGGGCTGACCTATGGTAATGTAAAAAAAAAAATCAAGTATTAAACTGTTTATTGTGGAAGGAGACCTTTAAGTTACTTCTTGCTTACTGAAGCTAAAAAATGTATACCTCTAATCCAGCTGAGAAATTACTTGAGTTAATCATGGCTAGACTGACAGTAAAGCACTTGAAACTGTAATAAAAACTGCAATTTAAAAAAAAAAAATTATTATTATTTTTCTAATATTTGATCTAGTGTGACAGTGCGTCTTAAAAGCCTCAAAAATGGCAGTGTAGTGTTTAACTACTGTGTCCCTATGTGCAGTAGACATATTTAATGTGAAACTTCATCCTTGCCACACAATATTAATCTTAACTACATGTACTGTATAGTGCTTACCCTTGTGCACCAAAAAGGGTGATTAGTCATGTTGAAGTCAAAGGAAGATTGAAGAAAAAAATTGATAAAGGTTACTAGTCTATGGGCTAGGAGGGGTCCTCCTCCCCCTCCCCCACTTCATGGGTATTTTCTTGTAGCCCTGGTCCTAAAGTTTAAGAAGAAGAAAAATAATGTTAACAGGAAATCAACTAATTCCCACTATGCGTGGCAGCTCCCTTTTCAACGTGTACCGCACAGTAAAAAAAATACAGATTTTCAGACAGGGGAAAATTTTATTGGCCGTAGCATTTGCATAGAGTGGTCAATATGAACATATTAAACATCATTATCGAGCACTTGTTTACTGTTAATAGTTTTATAACAGTAAAAGGGTTAAATATGCATTTATTGGGAAATAATCCATAATGACCTTATATAATATATTCATAAAATACGATATGGACAATGGGCATGGCAAGGAGAGATCCACATTATTCCTTCAAAACTACAATGGTATTTTCTTGTAGCCCTGGCCTCAAAGTTTAAAAGAAATAATAAAAAAAGATGAGCTCATCATCACTGTATTCAGTCAGTACACAATTTCTAAACATCTAAAAAAAACGATTGAAAAAAAAGCAAATTAATCCACGTAAACGGCATCTTTGCTAAACTAAGTTTCTCTGTCTCTGTTCACTATTCACAATCAGAGAATTATAAAACACAAAAATGTATGCCTGCATGATCTGTATCCCACACAGGGGCTATTGTTAAGAAATTGCGTACTGAGTACAGTGAAAATGAGCTCAGGGCTACAAGAAAATACCACTGTAGTATTAAAGGAATAATATGGATCTCTCCTTGCCATGACCATTGTCCATACCATATTTTATGAATATTTCCTATTTGGCTGCATTTACAAGGTTATTATATGGATAATTTCCCACTAAATGCATATTTAACCTTTTTACTATTATAAAACTATTCAAGAGCTTGATAATAATGTATAATATGTTCATATTGACCACTCCATGCAGAAGCTATGGGCAATTTAATTTTCCCCTATGTCTTCATTCCTTACAGTCATTTATTTCACGGAGGCTTTAGCTAAAAACCCAGCAATACCATAGTAATGGTTGAAAACCGAGACATATTAGTTTTCCGACACATATAAGCTAAGTCAAAACCAAGACTGTCCTGGTCAAACTGGAACATCTGGTCACCCTACACTGCACATAAACCAAAACTTGGCACAATTTTTAGCCTTTAGCAGACAGTCCAATACAACATAGGCAGTATATTTTATTATTATATTTGAAATATTTTCTGTTTAAGTCTCTTTTAATAACTATAATTATACATTTGATAAAGAGTAAATACTGAGCAAAAAAAAGAGAACTATTACATTCTATCCCACAGGCTTATGTTATAAAAATGCTCTGCTTATTTACTGGTAAATAAAAACTTCATGTCTCATGTCTCTTTCTCTGCTATTTATTACATCACTGAACAAACCTACTGGTCCAGTAGCTAAAAGTGCATTCTGACTCATTCTGACACTAATACAAGTTAGTAAGTTCAGACACTATTACACGTTTGAGGATAAGGGTTTAATAAGGTTTTAACCATTCTGTACAAGGGCATCAACCATCTCCAGGCAGTATGCTTAGAACTGATGGCCTGGCTGATCCTTGTTGCTAATGCTGGGTTGGTGGTGAGGATGGGACGAAGACAAATTTACAAAAGCTGTGATTGTACCATAATAGAGGATGTGTAGGTTTGTATGGAATCCATTTTTGGCAGAATACTTCTTCTGGCTTTATGGTTCAGTATTTTCTGCTGGAAAATAAAAGGCATTTCTTAAAACAAAGTTAACCTAAATTGTTTTCCTCTACATTCTATCATGTTCGCTAATGATACAAACATCTTATTTGTCAATGTGGTAATAAATGGTTAAATAAAGACGGTTTTGTGTTTGTGGTATTTTTACAGATGCTTTGCCGTCACCTTTTCTGGCATTTGTTGATGATGTCCTTCACAGCAACCTGATCTCCCTGAGGAGCAAACTTGTCCACCATCTTGACTAAGTTTGGATGAGAAGCCAGGAAGCCCAAGGTGTTACGGGCATGAGTCCTGTTTGAAACACGAAATACAAGGTTAGTTTGCAATAAGGACATCTTTTCCAAACAGTAGAAAAGGCAACAATGCGCAGTTAAAATTACATACAAATTACATTTAATTACAGCAACTAAATCCTCAATCTAATGGTGATTTAATTCCTGTTGACACAGTCAGTACATTCACCAAAATAACAATTTGTTTTGTCACCTGACTTCCTGAGCAGAGTCGAGGGCCAGGCAGCTGATTGAGTGGATGAATCTGTCAGTCAGGTCCTTTTTGCCTGACAGAATGCTGGCTGCTCCCATGACCTTTGCAAGTTCCTCCAGTTGTTGTGCGGCCATCTTTCTTACAGCTGCATTACGGTGCCTGATAAACAAGAGAAACACTTGGGCTAATTAACAGAAAGACAGGGAGACGAGAATGGATGGATTGATGAATTAACCAGAGGGCAAAATGTTAACATCTTGAAAGGAAAAGGATTTGAAACCAGATGACATTCAGAGATTCCAGTACTCACAGACAAACTGTTGAGAACCGGTAAAACATAGCTTGAGAAGAACCAGTAAACCAGGGGAGAGTTTGAAATCAAGGGTGACAGGTTTCCTCTCTCCCCCTCACCTGAGTCCAGTGTTTATGAGAGCTCTCATGCAGCGTGAGGGGGTGACACTAAGGACCATGTAGCCCAGTGCCAGCTGCACGTCCTCCCTGATGAAGCCACTGGCCTCTCCAGCCTTTGGCAGTAATGTCTTGGCTGTGCCTTCGGCCTCTGAATCCATGGCGCGTCCCAAGTATGCAAAGAGGTGCGCCAGTGTCTCCATAGCAGCACGGGACACAAGGGAGCACAGGTTCTTCACCTGGATTTGCAGATAGGTAGAATGGTCAAATATGAATTAAATACACTGTAGAATAAAAAGTTATCAAAACAAATTTCTCTGCACTAGCAGAGAGTTTCCAACCTCACGGTTCACAGCCAAACAAACATCGTGCAGCTTGGGCAGCAGCACCTCAGTGTGGTGCTGGGAGAGACGTCTTATGGAGGCCAGACCCTCAACCTTCTTCTCCCTACAGAGACATCAACAATATACTCAACTCAGAGGAACATGGGATACATTTCAAAAGCACAAAATGGTAAACCCACAAATACTTATCAAGATTTTTTAAAGACTAGGTGCACTTCTCTGTTCATGTGTGCTTGTCTAATCTAGACTCAACCCCAACTTAAGTTTGGAAGAATTTAGAGTTTTATTGAGTCCATTAGTCAAATCAGTTATCGTCAATCTTAATCAGTCAATCTTAACTATACTCCCACCAGTCATCATTGCTGAGAAGCCTAAAGGCCTGCAGGATAGCTTGCTCGGGGCAGGCCACTGGAGGCAGTGTGGCCAGCTCTGGAAGCTCCCTGGAGTGCTGAGGCTTGCTGGTCTGCTTCACAGATCTTTGTGGCTTCTCCTCCTCCTTACACTCTCTCACATACTTCTTCCCTGTCTCCACAGACTTCTCACACTTGTGCTCTGGGATGTCAAAGGTCAAACATGTTACGTGTGACATCTGGTCTAATAACTGTACTGCAATGTTTGTTTAAGTAGACTTAATTAAGATTAGTTTGTCGCCTATGCACAAGCCAGCCAGAGTTCTGTTCTTGTAACCAAGTCCATATGAGACAATACTGAGCATGTCTGTGTGAATGAGTGAGCATGTAAAGGAGATATGAGTGTGTATACAAACATAGGGTTTTATATTACTCACCATTCACATCTGTATCCCCTCTATTGACAACCACAGTTGCCACACTCAGTGATTGTTTCCTTTTCCAGGACAACCCCCGTGGCCACATTCAGTGATGCTGCCTTCCTGGTGCGTGGCAGCCTGCTCAAGAACTTTCTGAATACTTGGGGTTTGGCTTTGTGCTGAGTGGCAGGTGTACCGATCACACTGGGAATGGTGGGTGGAGTAGGGGTCTTTAGGAAAGGAACATCCGTCAACACTGATGGGGTCTTGAGATTCACAGGACTGTGGGTGCCTGCTGATGCTCCTGAATAGTCTGTTTTGCCCACATCACCAATGACAGCACTATTGCACTGGTGACTTTTCTCTGAGGTGACAGTCAAGGTAACCTCTCTATGCTTCTCAGCAAACTGTTGGATGTCCATGGTTTTTTGAGCATACCCAATATCCTGCTGGACCCGGGCTTGGCAACAATGGTCTCCATAACTGTCATTTATGTTGCCCTGGCTACTGTTGTTTTTCAGGCAAACATCTTGGAGAGTTTTGACAGATCGCTTGGCCCTGATATTCTTTGGCTTATTCTGGCTTTCACCCTTGGGGTTAACAGGTGGAGCAAGTGTCTTGGGAGCTCTTCTGTAAATAAGCGGCTTCAGGGGGTGGGCAATGTCAAGGCCAGTGAGATTCTTTCTGCCAAATTGATGCAGGTCTCTTTGTTTAAGCAATCTGTCACCCAGCAACAGGTTCATAAGTACCGGGTCCTGACCCTGGACACATGCTGGCAAGGAGGATAAGGAGCAGGGCTGCTGCTGCTGCTGTTTCTTAGGGGGTGGAGGGGTGATGGAGGGCAACAGATCATGTCGGCCAGGTGCCACACCAGCTCTGAGGGGCTGAAGAGAGCCACCGAGCACAGTGAGATTGTGGTCCTGTGGAGACACAAGACAAGGATTAGGGTGGAGCTATGCAGAGACTGCTGAGAGAAAGCAGGCAGTATGCCATCAAAATATATGACTGTGATTCGAGGGATACGCATGAGCTGTTATCTGCGTTGCCTAGTAACAATGCCACCCTTTGCTTATGTCTTTCATTCAGTTCTGTAACTATAACTATACAAGCAAGAATCTCTAAGACATTTCCTAAACCAAAAGCTATCCCATCTAGTTACATTATCGTCCCACAATTTAGCTGTTATCTGCGTTGCCTAGTAACAATGCCACCCTTTGCTTATGTCTTTCATTCAGTTCTGTAACTATAACTATGCAAGCAAAAATCTCTAAGACATATCCTAAACCAAAAGCTATCCCATCTAGTTACATTACCGTCCCACAATTTAGTATGAACCAAGATCACTTGTAGCTGTAGATGGAGCCCCCCTAGGCAAAGTGTCCGTGGTATGTGGTAATTATAACTATTTTATCAACCTAACTGAAATGTTTATATAGTCTATGCTAATGTTTCAATGGTAATCACTAACTCATCATTTTGATTGGCAATGAGTTTGAAACCATCAGTCTGCTAGAGTTGAATAGTTGACCTTTGACCTTTAACTTTTAAACTTTAAGCAGGAAAAGGTTATTTCAGGTCAAACACAAATGCAGACATATAGTCATTTTTGACCCTTTAAAGCCACCAGAACAGAAGTGGTATTGAATACAATACATATATTTTACTATAGAATACTTTTTTTGTGATTATGCTTAGCCTATATTTATTTTGAAAGAACTCACATTTGCCAGGGTGATTGTGTTCATCTCCTGGTTAGGCCTGAGCCTTAGTCTCCGTTTCTCCATTTTTTGAACCTGGAGCTGGATTAACTCCTCTTTAAGGTTTTCAGAATCCATTAAACTTTAACAAACACAATGGTGAACAATCAAACACCAAAATTGCACAGTAACATAAGGTAAGGTAGGAGATGAACGAAAAGTCTTGGATTCAAAACGGAAAATATAAACAATCAAAAATATAATAATAAATATAAATATAACATAAATACAATAAATTTAATATATTATAAAAACATATAAAAGTCAGCGCGTGTCGGACAGCCTACCTTTAGGAAAATCTTCAACTAATGAAGTGCAACCGAATTTTAGATTTTGCCAGAGGTAACATTTACACAATTGTGACCTCATAGCCTGCGGTCTTTATGACGATGCCTGTTGCCGTACTGAACATGTCCGCTCTCAGATGCATAATAAACACAGGCCAAGTAGCCTAGGTCATCATCTTGTTACCAAAGACATTTGATAGGCTACTGACCGTTTAAACCCTCTTTGGTATAACCATTTAGCCTTATTTTCTGACGACTTTACTTAGGCCCACTTTTAAGCCGCCGAGTTAACAGTGAATAGCAACCTAAACTCTACAACCAAGGGGGAAAATAAGGCCATAGCCAAGGTCCAAGCAATGGCCGTGAATGTGTTTAACCCTAGCCTATCAGTTTAAGTATTAAATGTCAGATATTGTAAATTATATTTATATCTAACTACAATGGCGATTCTGCGCGCCTTTCAGTCACCAAGTAGGCCTAATTGTCAGCTAACAAATATGTATTTTTATTATCCCAAATAGGTCGCGTTGTGTAAAGTGAAACTGGGCTATTCATAAACTAGTAATAAGCAAGCAGCAACGTTTAGCAATCCCATAGCAGCCCTACATGACATGTGCATTCTGTTTGTATGTAGACCTACTCATGTTTCCAGTGTGGTTAAAACTTACGGTCATTCTTTGTTCTCTGCGGTCAGGTGAATGTTGTAGCCTAATATTTCGTATTCAAGGAATCAAACCATTAAAGCAGGGTGCTTTCATGTTGTAAAATAAATTTACTTAGGCCTATTTATTCAACCCTCATTACCTTTGCAGGCATCGTCGGTAGATTTTGATTTATGAAATAAATGTGTAGGCCTACTCATGCTTTAGTTGTAACCTGAAAATATTTAGTGCAAATACTTAAATGTTACACTCATTGGTAAGCTAACCCAGCCTTTAGCACCTGTTCATTTAGGCTACATTCAAAATGGGTTGTATTTTATTTCTCAGTTTTACCCTTCTACGTAAGATCCGTATTTTCTAAGCCATAAAGAAAATAACTTTATGAGATTTTCGTCTGTGTTGGTTGTTTGTTGGAGAGGAGTAGGCCTACCTGGCCAGGAATTGGGGCAGATTTGTACAGTCAGAGACAGTTTACGACTCTGTGTGTGGTTGACAGGTTAATTCACCATTATTAAAAGTGGAGATGAGAAGATGCCAAAAAAAAAGGTAAGGTTAGAAAAAGACAACTCCCAAAGTTATTGGGTTATTAACATATTTGTTAGAGAATAGTCCAAGAACAACATAACCTACTGTAGTGTCAGTTGTTAACACTAAATTATTTCTGAAAAATCTTTTTGAATATAGTCATTTTAAAATTTGAAGCCAGCAATATGTCTCAAGAAAGTTGGGGAAAAAAAAAAAAAAAGGTTGAGTTAGAAAGCAACAACAACAAAAAAAAAACACTTGACAGTTAAAGGTGCTGTAAGCGATGTGACGCGTTTTTAGGACTAAAACATTTGTTGTTACATACAGCAAACATCTCCTCACAATCTGCTAGCTGCCTGTCCCCTGAACACACTGTAAAAAAAACGCGCTGTCTGTAGATAGCCCAGGCTCCACAAACGGCTAAAAAACACAGTGGGCAAACCTAGCATAACAAACGAAATGAAACATAACAAACATTGTTCCAGCCAATAAATGACAAGAAGGATTTGGAGGAGGGGTTGGGTGGGGGTTAGTGCGCGTGAATCTTTCAGGAGGGATGGGAGGGAGGGGGAGGAGGGAGCTATCCTCTGTTTTGTTTGACAATACTTCGAACGTCAACAAGAAGTGACATCAAACACAATCGCTTAGAGCGCCTTTAAGTGTCAGCTAAGGGTAACTGCCAGGATTGTGTAAAAATAGCGTTCTTTCTCTTCACAGACATATTTTTTTTATTGCTGCAAGTGCATGGAAAGATTGTGTAGAAAAAGCTAGTACATCACTCTAATTTTTTTAAGCCAGTACATTACCTGGAGTTGTCTACCTCCAGATGCCATCTTTGGACAAAATTCTGCAATAGTCAATACTCTGGAGATACACAACTATACATGATTATTCTATACTGTACTGTTTGGTGCAGCTTCCTTTCAATTTCAAGCTAAATACAAGCTTTAAACTATGAACAAGCTTTTCATATGCAATCGATATTTCAAACTTTTACTTAAAAATAGCATCTCGAGAAACATACAGAGTTAAGAACTTAGTCTCTGTGATGTTTTTTTCTATATATACATTCATGTTGACACTATAATTAGCATTGCATTGTATTTGCGTGTTCCAACATTTTCAGACAATTATCAAACTTCAAATGAACTTATAGTCCACTTGTATGTTTTGCATGTTTTGAAAATAATATTTTAGTGACATTTTACCCAAGCATAACTGTTACAGAACTGGGTCATACTACCTGGGTTGCGTTAACTTTATGGTGTTAAACTGGGTGAGTATCTCACTGCTGGAGCAGCTTTACACACTCATGTGCTGTTAACCTTGACACTCACAGTCACAGTGCCTGGTGAGGGAGAGAGCTTAGTGCCCAAAGCCATTATGGCATAATGCTCTGATTTTGTCACTGAAAGGCACTTGACACCCTGTGAAGACGCCACATGCGCATGCACACCGACACACACACACATACACACAGTGCGATAAATGAGCTAAGAATAGTGCTGAATAAGACCACAGAGCAGTTGGGAGCAATGTCGTTAAAAAGTTGTAGTCTTTTGTCAGTGTCATCAGTAGCCCTCCTCAGGAGCGCAGCTCTTTCACGCTCCCTTTCCCTCATCCCTCCCTTCATCTTTTACAGCCAACACCCATTCACTCTCTCTTTCTCTCAGTGTTTTTATCGCTCTCTGTATTCAATTATCCATCCTTCTCCCCCACAAGACCCAGTGTAGACAGCCACTTACAAGCCCTTTTGGCTATAACAATCTGAAACTTTTCCTTGATCTTGACTGGAGAATGATCAGATGCCAGTTGCAGGGTTGAAAAGACTGTATTTGTGTATCTTATATAAGTTTGCAAAGGGATGGAACATTTCCTGTAAAATTCTGGGACTGGAATGTGTGTCCAAAATTGGAATTATTCAAAATTGTAAAAAAAACATTGGGGATTTATGGGGAATAACATAACAAAATACAAACATACTTGTGACTATGCTAAGAGGTAAACTATGAATTTGGCTAACCAGGAACTAATGCAGGAGAAAGAAACATTGTTTCAGTTTTCTGTGTCCTGTTTACTTAGCTAACTTCACCTCTTAGCTGGCAATACCAAAAACAATTTTGCACAATTTTAGGCAAACATATCTGCCTTTCAGATTTCTGTGTCACCTATGGAGTTTGAAAGTGTTTTGAATTAAGTACATCAAGTTTTGTAGACATAGACACTCACTACAGCTGTCAGACTCTAATTACATATTTTCTGTATTGTAGATCTATGCATAACTTTTTGTAGGGACTTGGTATGAGAATCTCTCATATGATGTAGGTCTAATATCCTTCTTATGACCACTAACTTTTTGAAACAACACAAATAATAGCTAAATGCATAGCTATCAAGTATCAAATACATATGATATATGTTTTTACCCACTTGTTAGAAGAATGCAAGTAAAAGATTCTGGTTCAATAGCTATACACAGAATCAATGCACCAAACACTAAATGTCATCTCCAATGGACCTCAGCAGTGACACTGGGAAAATATAATTGAAACCCTGCCCACACACTTGTCTTTTTTTTGTCTTTTCACGCTTGATGTTTGCCAGAAAAAAAAAAAATTAGGGATATTCAAGATTTACCAATATTCATCCCAGAGGTCTAGGCACTTTATGGAATCACAGTGTATATGATATATGACATGATGTGCTTTAGATGGGTCTTGGACGTATTGTGTGACAGATAGGAAGCTGCAACCCACCTGGAGCAGCACTATGCTGGCCATGAGAGTTCTTTAAGTTCATCAGTCTTCTTTTCGCACTGTGTGTCCCCATTTGTGCATATGCATATCTTCCCTTCTCTCTGTCCCTCTCTTCCCCTTCAATCCCCTTCTCTTGATCTTTTTTCTCTTTGCATCTCTTTCCCTCTCTCTCTCTCTCTCTCTCTCTCTCTCTCTCTCTCTCTTACTGTCACATACACAGAGGGTGTGTTGTCTGTTTCTTCATGGTTTAATTGGAAATGACTGTGTAGCTATACTGAGGGCCTCCACGAGCTATGATCTTCAGAAGTGGACTGTGTGTGTGTGTCACATGCTCCCTTATCTCCCATGCTCCTCCCGACGAAGATGGTTTGGGGAGCTTTGAAGGCAAGCCGTGACTTTGCCCTCTTTCTTTTTCCTCTTCTCCATCAGAGGCCATATTAGCATTTCAGCCTCACACAAAAGCAAAAGTATTAGATGAGCCCTTTTTCTCTCTATCACTCTCTCATGCGCACACACACACACACCAATCCCACTCTCTGTAGACGTACCTCTGTGTTTTGTGTGTTATGTCTGGTGCTTTGAGCTTTAGGGTGCTTCATAGTGACGTTCACTGGAGCATCTGGTGCACCATCATGTGACCACACTCACACCAGGCAGGCAGACACAACATCATTTTCATACACACACTGTAGAATCTGTTTTTGATATCATTACAAACAAGCACACACACACACACACATTATCCCCCCCTCTCTCTATCTCCCTTTCCCTTTTATTTACTTTAAAATATATCCTACTTCATTAATTAAGAAATAAATTTCATTCATAATTAATTTATGCAGCGACTACTGTCACTGAATGTGTGTGGGAGTGCACACACACGTGTGTTCTAATATCACAATGACTCAAAAGCCCAAGCTTTAGTGACCCAATTGGTTATCCAGTCACAGATGGATCATCAGTTATTAGGGGAACAGACGAAGTAGCCAGCCCAGTGTAGGGCACTACTACCAAAAGAGAGAGACTATTTGGGTCTCTGAGATTGTACTGTTACCAGCTCTGCTGATGTGGGTGGGTAGCAGTGCCTCCGTGGCCATACGCTGCCTCCAGAGAGGAAGCCCAGTAAGCTCTCACCTCAGGCAGCTAATTAGCTAGGTGTTGTAGGTAGCGTATGAGTCGGTCTCCATGTCTACGTACACACGCCACCAAATACACTGCACTTAAGTTGCTATTGAAACCTTATTCAGGTGATTTGGTGTCATGAAAGTTTCCCCTAATGATGACATAATGACAAATAACAACAGGATTACAAGAGCTAGTCTACTCTGTGCACATCCTGATCAATATTTCTGAATTTTTTTCAATATTTTCTTCAAGATAATGTCATTTTCTTCAAGATAATAGTTGAACAGTTTATATAGTTAAATAGTGTAATCGTCTTTTTAGAGAGTAGAGCAAGGCAATAACGTTCCCAGTATGGGGCCTGTCTCCAAGTGACATCACTTAGTAGCGGACAGATTTGCAAGCACAAAAGCTTTCTACAGATCTGAAACACCCTTGCCTCACCCCTCTCCCACCCACCGTCATCACTGCTACCACAGCAGGTTCCGACATTAATTAGCAGGAACTCATGTTTGGCTAGTAAATAACTAATAAAATAATAATAATAATAAAAAAAAACAAATACTAATATGCATTAGCTTCTTAATGAAATACCAAGAACACACCCACACACATACTTTAAAGATTATGAATAACATTATTTAGTCATCAGGTAACCTCAGTCTAGGAACAATTTGACCGCTCATCTTTGGCACACGATACCAAAGGCTGCAAAGCCACGACTCTGTGTTTATTTTGAACTCACTGATCTCACAGACCTACTGGAGTTCTTTTGGTATTTTCTAGCATGATTACTGCTGTCTACTGCAGTAACTTTGAATTTTAAACTAGTGCCATTATCTCTGATCACTAGTACAGTATGTACTAGTGTGCACTGATCATCAGTACCAGACTTGTCTGGGTCTAAAGGACATCAGAATTACAATAGTCAGCTGTCAAGGCTATAATGAAGCATGTGAAAAATGTGCAAAACATAATATAATACAATATGGTATAAGACGATATTTTCAACTGAAACTCACACACACACACACATTCATACTACAACATCCCCCCAAGGCACAGAAACACATACACACACACACACACACACACACACACACACATACACACGAGTACAGGCACACCCACCAGCACACAAGCAGACACACACACACAAACCCACTCTCTCCTCCTCTCGCTCACTTCTCTGATCTGCAGCAGTGATGCTTTGTGCCTCGTTGTCAAGGGGGAGAATTGAGGGGAGCAGTTTCCTGTCTTGCATTATTAATTCCTGATGTTCACAGTTGACCTGCCGTTCGCACTCCTGTCTAGTCAGGGCTGACAGGGTGAGGAGGGGAAGACGAGGAAATAGAAAAGAAAGGGGGGTGGGTAGATGGTAGTGGCAAGAAGGTAAGACTGAAAGATAGAGAGAAAGAGAAATGGACAGAGGTCTAAAGACAAGCAGTGTAAGAAAGACAAAGAAAAAGAGATGCATAAATGTTGAGAGGGGCTGAGTTGGGGGATTCCTGGACAGATGGAGTCATAAGGGGGTCACTGACAAGCTCGTGGTAAGCACACTATGCCCTAATTTGCCAATAATTAGAACACTTTTTTAGTCATTCTAGAGACACTACACACACGGATGAGATCTTGAGTGAATTAGCTGTTTTGTATGTTGTTTGTTGGATAAATGAAAAATATTCAGCTTTAACTCGTATTGCCTGACATTCAGTGAAAATTCAGTTCATTCACAAAGACATTTTGGAAACATTTTGTGTCACAGTATCTCTGCTCTGTGGTATCAAATCTGTCACTAGATTTGAGTTCAGTATGATACCAACGGGCTCATTTTGCTGATTTTAACAGGTCTGGGACTATGGAGAGAAGGGTTGCAGCATCACTGTAACACAAACTATTGTACACATTTTTTTTTGTCTATTTTCCGTGTATCCCGTCAGGTTAATGTTCTTGGTCAGAATAACAGATTCGCTCAGTGCAATAGACACAGAACAGTACCGACGAAGACACCAGTCTGATCATTAT
Source organism: Limnothrissa miodon (assembly GCA_017657215.1). Taxonomy (NCBI): domain Eukaryota; kingdom Metazoa; phylum Chordata; class Actinopteri; order Clupeiformes; family Clupeidae; genus Limnothrissa; species Limnothrissa miodon. The sequence goes on from JAGFZM010000224.1 coordinate 264,489, forward strand.
AAATTATAAATCTGTGTATCATCATCATCATCATCAACATTATTTCAAAACCATTAAGTGCAGGCACAAGAGAAAGACTGTGTTACTGTGAATCAGAAAGGACAGCAGCTCTATGCTGACAAAAATGGTGATCTGATTATTATAAATTATAAATCTTTGTATGATCATCAAAATGAATTCTCAGCCATCATGTGCAGGAAAAAGAACAAGACAGTGTTACTGTAAAGCAGAAAAGACAGCAGCACAAAGGGTCATGTGAGGAGAAGAGAAGATACGAGAAGAGAGCAAAGTGTGTTATAATGTGCAGTTGCCTTGCCCAAGGCATCCTGCTCCACAGATCACAGCAGCATTGGCAGGCCCCTAGAAGAAAGCTTCTGATGCTGGGCACTCATCCACACTTGCCAAAAGACCCCCTAAAACACACATACACACACACACAGACACACACACAATCAGTCGGGTCTCTCCTGCCACCCCTGAACAGACCTCCTTCTGGGAACCCCATTTCCTAGCTCTTCTGTTGGTGAACCCCAAACAGCACATACGCACACACACACACACACACACAAAGGCCTCAACGGTACTCTCAGGCCAGACAAATAGGTGGCTCAGCAAGTGCACTCTGAGAAGGCCTGTGGGAGAAGAAGGGCTTGGCTACTGACAACAACAGCAAAAAGTCTGTGATTGACGCATTTGTGAGAGAAACACAGCAAGAAAGCGTTGCAGAGAAAAGAAGAGAGAGAAAGAGGGGATGACACAAAAGACGGATAAAAGTGTTCATTTTCTTATTTTCTTTTTCTTTTTTTGAGTGCATCTGGCGCATGGAAGTGATGGGAATTCAACCAGGGTGTCGACTCAAAATGGGGGCTCGGGGGGGGGGGGGGGGGTCAAGAGGGAGTCATTCCCCACTCTAAGCAACAGCAGGGGTGGGAGGGAGTTGTGATGGAGTCCTCAGAAGAAGGAGAGGGAGGAGAGAGAGAGGTGGGTGTGACAAACGCGACTCCCTGCTGAGAAGCATAGGGAGGGAGAGAGGGGGTCTCGTCTCTCCTCTTTCCCCACCTCCCTGAGCCACATGCAAGAGCACAAATGCAGACAGTGGAAGCACATGGCTATATAGGAGAGATGAGGATGGGATGGTGGCACAGACAGAGGAGGAAATGGAGGGCACTGGAGAGAGGGGTGCTATCTTAAATGTTAAAATGGCAGGAAGCAGCCTTTCACATATGCAACACACACACACACACACACACACACACACACACAATATACCAATATAATCTGTGTGTTTGTGTGTCTGAATATATGTGTATGAGAAAGAGAGAGAGAGAGAGAAAAAACAGAGACAAAGAGGCAAACAGATGAATTCTACACAGATACACGTTCTACTCCCCACTATGGGTGTTTTTTCTAATTAGCGTGAGGCATATTAGTATGCTTGAAGCCCCCTATGGAGACTCAAATCATGCTAGTCAAAGAGCCTCTATATAATATGATGAGCACTGATGTATGGGATGAATCTGAAGGACGTTGAGTATTCAGCAGATACAAAACCTTAGCGACAGGCCACCAAACACCCACAGTGTGATGTAGAGACCACTGAAACACAGGGAACCTAACCTGTTTAGGAATTACAATACAGAAGACAACAGTTAGTACCGCACATACTTATTTACATTTATACATTATAAATTGATTTTCATCTAGAATTTACACACTTAATAAAGGGGGAAACATTTGACCTAGGGGAGAGGATTTTGTTTTGCTTGTTACCGAAACAGAAAAGGGATACTCAAATAATGTCAGTTCATGTGTACTGTGCCATAACACTGTATAACACTATTTACATTGCAGCATTTAGTATACAAAACTGGTATATTAAGTAAATATAAAAAAACTGGGCTTCCATGTGAACCATTAGCTTCCAGCTTCCAACCGTTATTCCCAGAAAAAAATGACATAAAATCCAATATTTTTATAATTTGCACAAATACTACCATGCTCCTGGGAAGCCATTCCATAGGATAAGAGTGATGTTGAATGCACTGAAGCTGAACAATGAAGTGGAGGCTAGAAATATTTGAACTGTGCTTCTTTGTGTGCATGCAGGCACTCTGTAAGTTATTTATGATTCGGGGGATTTTCAGAGGCAAATACATTCAAAAAGCCCCAAGCTTCACCACCCCACACACACAAATACACACACACACACACAAACACTCACACACACACACACACACAAAGAAGACAATGGGTTGGGGAGACGAGCAGAAAATGAAGCATGAAGGCGAAGTGTTCCAGTGTTACTGCAGCACAAAACTAAAAAGGCATTAGAAGAGAGAAATGGAATAAGAAAAAAAGAAAAACAAGTGAGCAGCAGGCAGGTACAGGTTAGGAGGCGGGAACAGGGGGTGGGGGTAGAATGTCCCAGAGGGGCTGAGTGTTTGTGCGATCTTACCCACTCACTCAGTCACTCATTCAGTCACTCATTTTGTCGCGCTCACAGACACACACACGCACACTCGCACTCTCAGTACGAACCTGCTGTCCTGCTTCTCTTCCTCTCTCTCTTTCTCTCTCTCTCTCTCTCCCTTTCTATCAAACACTTTCATTCACACGCTTATGCTCACATACACACACACACAAGCACGGACACACAGACTTGCACCCACGTGTTCCAACTTAACCTACTCGCTCATACACAACCACTTTTTTTTTTCTTACTGTGACGGAGCAACAAAATCACATTACAGGAATAGAACGGCATAAAGAAGAAAGAAGAAGAAGATAGTAGAGACAGATAGATAGAAGAGAGTAGAAGAAGGAGGAGGAAGATAAAAGATAAATAAGATGCAGAGCAAGAGCTGATCCCTCTTCATAATTATCCACATGCAGATGTTTCAATGCTGAAGAGGCATCCTCAGGTAAGAAGATGTCTCTCTGTCTCAGACTAGTTTTTGTTTCATTTTCAAATGACATGCAAGGGGAGGCATTGTGAGAATGTGAGATAAAGTCGAGGGTGATCAGAGCTGTGAGAGGTGTAGAATGTGCTACAGAGCAAAAGTGGGTGAGTGAGCGCTAACAAGGGGCACAGAACAGATGCCAGGTCTTCTGGGAAAAGTGGAAATGGAGGAAAGCACAGCACAGCAAGAGAGAGATGGACAAAGAAAGTGGAGAGGGTAGGTATGAAAAAATAGAGATAAAGGGAGTGTGTTTGCGGGGAAAAAAACAAGACGAGAAGGGACTGTCTGCTTAGCTTTGACACTGAGTAAGAGGCAGAGTGGGGGGAGTTGGGGATATGGAAAGAGTGAAAGTGATCGAGAACATGAGTGTCCCAGACAGGGACTAGAAATAGACAGTAGACACCCAGAGCAAACTGCTCTTCCAGAATGTATGTTTAAATGGCATTAGCAAGCATGCAAGGGTTTCTTCACTCTTATTAGGCTAATGATTTTGGGACTGAAGAAAAGCAATGGCCACATAGTTTCATAATCATCTCTCTCTCTCTTGTGACCTATGATTGTTTGTAGCATACCGACATTCAAGAACAGATTCCACTCTGGTGTGGTCATGCAGTGGAAATGAATTGATTTGCTGTCTGGTGCTTAAACACAAACATCCCATGCTAGAGTGCCATCACATCCTACTTCCGCTCTAAAAGCCCCCCTAACACTGTTTTGTAGCCTGTAGAGAAGTGACAGCCTATTCGAAGGAGGTGTATGAAATATAAAAAATGCACTGTACATAAGATGTTGACTGCAATTGAGTAGCCTCCCACAGGCCTATATAGATTTATGAATTATGTACATTGTGTGTCTGTGGCATGAAGAGATGCGTACTTCTGAATAAAAGCAAGATCCAGATCATCAGTCATAGGTCACCAGGCAACTGTGACAGGATGGTGGGTCTTTTCTTGCTGGCTGCGTTGTTAAGACTGCAGAACATTACGGGACATTAGGCGGCAGAGCGGCGTGAATAATACATGCCTTTATTCATGAGCAAACACAGGTCCTTAGAGTGCAATGAGCTGCATGTTAGCAGTTACACAGCAAGAGAGAGAAGGACAAAGAAAGTGGAGAGGATAGGGATGAAAAATGGAGAAAGAGAGAAAAAAAGAGGAGAAAGACTGGAAAAACAGAGGGAAGAGAGATAGAGATAAATGAGTAGCAGAAGAGAACAGGCAGGGAAGAAAATACACAGAAGCAGTGAGTGAGAGAGAAAGAGAGAGAGCAAGAGCAAGAGATGAAGTGATCTGTTGGTAGTCACTGCTGTGAAACAGAACTCTGAGGCCTGCGTAAATCACAGCTGGATCCCCACAGTGGCTCTCAGATGGGCTCTGTCTGTTAAAGCAGGGCTAAGCAACGTTCTGTATTTTTCTCTCACAAGCTCCCTCTGAAGACCGCTGTATTGCATTGTATTGCACTTTTTTAATTCTTTTGAGCCATTTACAGTAGAATCGGCAACTTTCACACCGGCCATGTCAACAGTTCCAGTTTAATTATCTTGTTTGAAGTTTTGATCACAGACATAACAGCCATATTCTGGCCAAAGATCTTCTAAAAAAAAGTTGGTACAGTTCTGGCTTACATCCGGCTGTGATGTAGTTTTCTGCTGCGGGCACCACAAGTTCATGACCTTTGCTCAGGGAGAGTGTCTACTCTGGCTAATTGTGTTGTAATGGTCTAACAGCACGTGGCCAAACGAGGCCACTTAAGGAGTCTGAGGGAAGGTGCTAATTCAGCCATGCCGGCCCAACAGGCAAAAGCGTCTCCACTCTTTCTCTCGTGTTAATGGCGAGTCAGGTCACAATTTAGGCTCCCTCAGCACAGCGATGCAAGGTTGTCGCAGAGATTCATAAGTGATTATACAAGCTGGGTGTAAATAGCCATGCTGAGAGTGTCTGATGGGCTAATAAATAGATTAATGTTATGGAGTTTTGTTTTAAACTATCATAGGGCATGTGCAAGCAGGATGCATTTTCTTTCAGAGCAGGATATGGCAGAGATTTTTTAGAGAGCTGTTGAGGATGATTGAACATAAAAACAGGTTATCTCTATTGTGTGTGTGTGTGTGTGTGTGCTCCTATAAGTACATAGAAATAGGCAGTCATCAAAATACCTACAGCAGTCCCCGACTTTGAAGACATGCATACACACTCAATGTAAAATGTATAAACATATATACACAAATGACCCTATTCACTTTTTTTCTGTCAAAGCAGCAAAGTGAGTTTAGTTTTGTAATGTTTTAATAGCTAGACAGTCACAGTGACTTGAATGGCTCCTTATGAGAAAAATACCCTTTTTCATACCCATCCACTTGAAGGCCAAAGGATTTCACACACAGTGCCATGATGTTTTTGTGATGTGCAAAACTAGACCACACACTCAGAAGGGATCTCTTTCTTACATTGTGTGATGGCTGTTTTTTTTGCCCCCCTCTTGTGTTTATCCAGAGGCAAGAGGCACTATCATGCCGCACAGGGCTTCCAAAAATAAATGAAAGACGAGTGTGGTGGTGGAGGGGGGGGGGACAAAAGTGCTTCTGCTGCACTGCTGGGAAGCGACCCGTGCTAACGGCACAGAGAAAATGCACAATGGCACACACCTGCTGCTCTGGGAACAGTTCCATGCGGCAGGCAGGCAGATCGCGGAGAACAGACTTTCTGCACTAATTGGAACCTCAGGAACGAGTGTCAACAGGCTCCACACTAACCCTCAAAACATGCCACACTCACTCACACACCCCCACCCCTCTCCTACACTGAAACATTGCCATGTGATCTGGGTCATCTTTCTTTAATATCACTATTAAATATGGTACATAAACGCAATCCATACAGTATGAGATAAAATGGTTTGGCTTTATCATAGAATGCAGCTGGTGTGAATAGTACAATAATTCCATGTAACTTACTAGACAGAGAGTTTCAGTCACATTTGTAATTTTTTTTCACCAGAAATGCTTTGAAGGGTGTCCTCAAAAACACAACATCCATGCCAACTCCACCACCCTTAACACACCCGGCTGTTGCCATCATTTGCCAGCATGGCCGTCATTTGGCTGTAATAAGGGCCCAACTGTGGCATCATCTGCATGGCAGTGGCACAGGGAGAGAGCTCTTCGTGCGTTCACGCACTCATAAAGGCCCCCTTTCCCTTGTTCCTTCCTGAACTGTCTCCCCTAGGAAGCACCTCCTCACCTGAGCTTCTCCTAATGAATGGTTGCCATAGCAAGGCAGCAAGCAGCTCGCAGAATGGTTTAGTGCCAGGCACTAGCTGGCTGCACTCTTTCACAAGGGAAGTCAAACTCTGTCATTTATGTGGATGGATGGGTGTCCTCTCTTGCTGGTCTATTATGCATCTAGCAAGGTTGGAGTTTAGTGATAGCAGAACAGGACAAGCAATATGACTCCTTCTCCTATAGGTTGTATTTCTCATGTCAACTTCTCAACTGTGTGTGTGTGTGTGTGTGTTTGTGTGTGTGTGTGCCATTGACCATGGAGCACTGACAGGGCATCTGCCACTTCAGGTTCATTCCAAACACCCCCACAAGGCAAAATAAAAGATTAATACCACTATACAGAATAGACCTGCTTGCCACATAAAGACCAACACATCAACGTGTCCTTTGATTACACAAATAAACAAACTGGACACGTTTTCAGACTGCATTCTATATCCTGGGGAAATGATTACACCAATTTCTGTCAAATTGAGGGCCTATTTTTTGTGTCTTTCTCACCAACTCTGGAAAATAAAAAGTTTGCCAGTTTACCAGTTCAGCGTTGTTGGAACTGATATTTAAATTGTTTACTATGGAGCAACAATCATAGTGCATAGGTTTTAAAAATGTCACTCCCCTTTTCTTCATAAAAAAGCATGTAGTCTGTAAAAGAAATCATCAACCACACTCACACACATGCACAAACTTGCATGTGTTGCAAGAAAAGCACTGGAAAACAGGCCAGGATGCAGACCTCGTTTGTCTGGCTCATAGTCCAAGTGCAGTAACCATGCAGGCCAAACAGACATCTGGTTAAGAGGCTGCCACATGGCGGGCACCCGCACACTCTCTCACCTTGCCTAATCAAAATGGCACAGACTGCAACCGTAAACACCGGACACACAGACATTTCTATAGGGCTGCCTGCCAGCCAAAGAACCAAGATGGACACATTGGCTTGTGTGCGTGCACACACACACGACACACGTCTCATTAGAGCAGATCACAGATTTCACACACACACACACACACACACACACACACACACACACACCGCATCCCTAAAAACCCTTGCAGCTAACATCCCACGGCCTCTCCACCAATGCTCATTATTAATGCCACCAACATGCTGCTCAGAGAGCACTCAGAGTGGCTGATATGATTGACCTAGATCTTAAAAGCTGAATGTGTGTGTGTGTGTGTGTGTGTAAGAGAGAGAGAGAGAAAGAAAGGGGAGGGGGAAGACAACGGGGGATGGGTTGATCGGGTGTGTGGATGAAGGATGAGTTCTGTGAAGAGTATGGATAGAGCAAGGGTGTATTTTGGGGGTCGTGGGCTGTTTTGTGGGGTGACCGCTGAGGCTGGTAGATGCAAGTGAGCTTCATAAAGACTCTAATTTGAAACTCAGCTGGATGCTCATGTGCAAAGAGTCATGCTGCTTTACTGAAGGTCACTGTCTGTACAGAGACTCTGGGGCTCAGCTCTCCATCTTATCGACACATGACTTCACAAGATTCTCACACTCTCTTTCCTTGCTCTTATTCTTTCTTTGCATTCTTCCTGCTGCCGTCCCCCTCCTGGGTCCACACATCTCTTTTTCACATAATCCTCTTCGTTCAGTTTCCATTTTTCTAAAGAAGGAGGGATTACCGGAGTGGTGCCTGGAAAACTCGTTCCTCCTCCTCCTCTACTTCCCCCCCTTAGAGCTTTCTGTGTGCATCAGTTGAACTTCAGATTTACACCACAATCAGGACCCCTGGCAGGGATTTATTTTCCCACCTGCAACCAGACTTTTTTAATATACAGTATATATGCAGATGGCCAGACCCTCTGTTGACATTTTATCATTAGGGTTGGTTAGGTGTTAAAGTTCGGTGTAGGTGAAGTCTAGCAGATTATTAAACGACCGTTTGAAATCGCAAAATGGCCAAGCGTCTGTGTCTGTAGGTGGTCAAAAGGCTGCCATTTGGACTTTGAATCAGTAATGGGCCAGATTTATAAACTCTTCCTTAGCGGATTTAGTGTGCCAGTACCAGTTTTAACACAGTTTATTCTTGTATTGACTTATATTGCATTTTTATGCCACCTCATGGCAATGGTAGTGCTGTTTAACGAGACAGGGAAGCATTTTGCTTTTGCTCCGCATAAACAGCACATAGCTGTTATACTGATGAAATAAGAATTGCCCATGATATTGCTATATTACCACTCCCTATCACAAGATACAGTATCTATGTCTGTTTGTATTAGTGAGGAGACAATTATATTGGTCACAGGAATTGTTAAAACAAAGGATTTGAGAACATATTTCTCTTATTCTCTTATCTTATTTTCAAAAGGACAAGGAAAGAGACAGAACAACACCCACCTCCAGAGCCAAAGATACTTATTGCCCAGCAATGCCCTCTGTCTGCCCTCTTCTACTCATTCACACAGCTCCTTATAGGCCTACATTATGCCACCAGAAAACAAACATTCATACGCTACATCATCTGCCTCAGCACATCTTTCAGCTGAATGAACAGCATATAGGAAAAACACAGACTAGGTGACGGCATAATTATGTCTAAAAGTTTTGAGAATAAACACGCAGAGACACAACACAGACCTCACAGACAAAATGAAGAAGTTTATGATGCATGGAAAGATAATGATAATGATGATGATGATGATGATGATGACAAGTCTGCTGAGGCACCGGCAGAGAAACTGAGAAGGAGAATAAGAAAAGAGAAGATGAATAGCTCATGCACAGAAAAAAGGAATGTTGAGAAAAATAAGTAGGGATAGTGTGGGACAGGTAATGATAAAAGAGTAGATAGATAAATAGTAAATAGACAAATGAAGACAGAAATATACAGAAAAAAGAAAAGACAGACAGAAAAAAGAAAGACAGTAAAAAAAAATCTGAGTGAGACTAGCCTGGCTTCCACGACAAATAAGCTCATTGAAGTTTGAGAGTCGGGCTTAACCTGCATCTCACTGGCACTGGGGGGCGGGAGCTTGTTTCTCATTGGTTCCCACTTTTTGGGAACGGAATTGCTCTAAAACGGCAGCTTTTCCAGACTGACTAGTTTGCGAAATTCACTAAAGGTCACTATTACTGACAACAAAGATTAAAATTTTGAGCAATAGCATAAAACACAGCATTTGTATATGTGTAATTATGAATAAAAGTGATGTTATCTTTATATTCCACTTATATATCATCACTAACATGAATATTCTCTAAATTTGTGTACATTTATTTTAAACTCAGTTATCTGTATTTTACATCTTATCACAGATAACCTTCTTGTGGATTTGACAACAACAGAGAAGTGTTCGCCTGTGTGTGGTTGAACTTCGGAGACAGTTTGAGTGTGGTGTGTGTGTGAGAGAAAGTGAAAGAGAGCACCATGGTGTGGACTGTGCTGCTCGCCCTCCTGCTGCTGCTGATTCTGCAGGCCCAAGTGTGTGTGTGTCTGCGGGGGCTCCGTGCCTCCACTGCCTCTGCTCTGGCACTACGGCCACCTCAGCCATCATCCACCCACGGCACCACCAACGCCAGCACCCAACGCCTCCCGGGAGCCATCATAATCGGCGTGCGGAAGGGGGGCACTCGCGCCCTGCTGGAGATGCTTAACCTCCACCCGGATGTGGAGGTGGCCAAAGCAGAGGTGCACTATTTCAACCTGGATGAAAACTATCGTCGGGGGCTGGCCTGGTACCGCGCCCAGATGCCCTTCACCCTGCCAGGACAGCTGACAGTGGAGAAGACGCCTGGTTATTTTACTGCGCCACTGGCACCGGAGCGTGCCTGGGAGATGAACCCGGCTGTGCGCCTCCTGCTGATTGTGCGCGACCCAGCAGAGCGGCTTGTGTCTGACTACACACAGGTGCTGCACAACCGCCTGCAGCGCCACAAGCCCTACAAGCCCTTGGAGAAACTGCTGCTCCTGGACGACAGCGGCCTTGGGCACCAAAGGGCTGTGCATGGGAGCCGCATCGACCCTGGCTATAAGGCCCTCCAGCGGAGCCTCTATCACATCCACCTCCAGCACTGGCTGGAGCACTTCCCGCGTGAGCAGATCCACGTGGTAGATGGTGAGGCACTGGTGCGGGACCCATACCCGGAACTGAGCAAAGCTGAGCGTTTCCTAGACCTGTCGCCACGCATCAAGCCATCCAACTTCTACTTCAACACCACTAAGGGCTTTTATTGCCTACTCTCTGCCGGGCACGACAAATGCCTTGACGAGTCCAAGGGCAGGCCGCATGCGCCACTGAGCCAGAGGGTGTTTCGCAAGCTGTGCCTCTTCCTGCGAGAACCCAACAAGCGCTTCTTCAAACTGGTGGGGCAGACCTTTCCTTGGTGCTGACAGCTCTAGCGAGGTCAAATGTATGACCAGACATGCTGCACCAGCTGTCCCGGTAACACAGGGCAATGGAGTAGGATTATTTGACTAATGTCAAACACTCTTTTTGTCAATTCAAATCAAGCTAGTCAACCCCAAATGGCATTTGAGAGGGTTGGAACCTGTGAAATGAGCAACTGCTCAGTGCAAGAAACAGCACTACAATGGCAAGGTTGTTAACAACCAGGGTTTTGCAATTCACACTGCAAGTGGTCCTGTCAGAGAACACAGACGGAACATTTTAGAAAGCAATTTGGAACGTGGAAAACAAGATCTAAATAAAACTAAATTTATTTATAAATAAATTCATCCTGTTATTCCAATTCACCTCACTGTGAGGTAAAACAAATGTTCTTATGACTCCTCAGGACATTCTGGACACCACCTAAACATTCAAATTTTTTACAACCCAGCCATACACAAAGCCCAATAGCTACAAAAGCTAGGGTTGGGAGAATGGCATAATTCCATATGAAAACATCACTGTGTTACAGGGTTCCAGCCCTGAATGTTGCCATCATGTTTGGGACAATACAACGTAGCCTGGATGCTAAATAAACTATTACCCATGTGTAAATAACTTCAAGGCCAGCGAAGTGATGAGAAAGCTACCTGGGGAAATGTGTCTATTTCCCCAAAACCATCAATTCAGCTTGTGAAAAGCCTCAGAACTTGGGACAGCAAAATTTGTCCACCAGTTTTTTTTATTAAGATATACGTAGATGGATATGGATCAAATTGCCTTGAATCACAGGTGCACTCAAATTTGTGTTTTGAAAGGGAAGTCTTTTATAAATTACCATTTAGTTTACTGTAGATCTGTTTAAGTTGTGTGTTTACCATTTGTCTAATGTGCACCACTTTCAATGTTTTTTGCATAAATCAAATTGGGATTTTTAAAAATAAATTGACATGAGGGCACGTCATGTCTCTTCATTGATGGCCAAAAATAAATATAAAAGACGTCAGTGGGCCTAAAGCTTGGTAATAATGCACATCATTAGTTTCAGACAGCAGCCTAGGGAAGAAGTGAAAGATCACAACCTCTCAAATTTGAAGAATACATTCCTAGATCATGCATCGGCAATCAATTACCTCCACATCCTCCCCAATAACCCACTCTAAAGTACCGTAAAGAACTGAAGAGGATCCACATTTATCTATTATATTATTTGCTTTTGGCATCATAGCACACACAGAATGTAATTTTCCTGATGTGTTGCTTCTTGGAAGCTTCCCCAGTTTCTGTAAGTTTTAAGTAATCTTTGTTTATTTCTTACTGTCAGAACTCATTTTTCTATTGTGACTGGATCAAATGCACTCAGTAGGCTATGCTAAAGAGGACATCAGGGGGATATGCTGGCGTTAACTTTCTTTGACAGAAATAAGTTCAACTGTAGTGCATCCCTCTTTGTGATCTCATCACAAGAAGAGGCAGTGTGTTTGATGTCTACATCACTTAAGATGCTGTTCTTCAGTAGATGCTGCAGCTTCAGATCATGATTCACACAGATCAGAAACAATGCATAAATACATTGGCAGTAGGAATGTAAAAGCCATGGCGGAGCCTTGATGTTCAGTGGTGGACTGCGTCTTCAAAAGTCCTACTTACCATACGATGAAAAGGTCTAAAAATGTCTAACATTTTTGCTACAGAAGCGCCCTCTGCAGGTAAAAAGCTGCAGAAAAGTGGTAGCCCTACCAAAACCCATGTTAGTGATTTCTAAACCATTTCATCAGTCCAACAGGAAAAAAAATATGCAGTTAGTGTGAAATTTTGTATGGGTTGAACCATCATACATCAATATTCACTGTGATTAACCATTTGATAGTAGAAAATAACAGAAATACCGTTTATAGTTTTGTATAAAATGGCTTTAACACGCTCTTTGTTCAGTATAAAACACTTCCAAATGCCAGGCCAATCAAAACAAATTCACTGCGACAGAGATACCCCATTAAATCTAAAGTAACATACAATTTCAAAGGGACGCTCAACCCCCACCCTCAATCCTACTTTGGGAAAATAAAACAAAACACAAAATCTAACACTTAATAGTTAGCCATAATATTAATTAATTTAAAAAAAACAAAACAAAAAAAAAACAAAAAGGAGAGAACATGAACTGGTCTGGTCACAGTCCAAAGAGGAGAGCTTAACAGTCTGGATCGGCATGTCATTACGCAGTCTTCTGCTGGCCCTTCTTGCCAATCAGGGACTTGTGGATGTGAGGAATTACACCTGTTGGCAGACACAAACACACACACGATTAATATAGGTATACTTTTATCCTGTGGATATACAACTTTGGCAATTATGCCACACAAACACACACCATCATAAACAACACACTGCTGCAGGGCCTAGTGGTCAGTGCTAGTAAGACAATCATCCAGCCAAATTAGTCTTACTGGCCAGAGATGATACTCAACATCCTTCAGTTACCAAGTTCAAAGGCCCTAACACAAGAGTGCCCAACCCTTTTTGCCTTGTGAGCCTGAAGATGCATTAATCAAATTAAATATCAACAGCAGCAGAAGAAATTACGCAACAACTTCCTCAGTGGGTCAAATGCTTGACACACAAGGATTGACCAAACAGACCCTCCCATCTTCCTTCATGCAAAATTGAACAATTACAATCCAATTTCAAAACTAATGCATTCTGGTGGACTCTTCTTAGGAGACTCCTAAAATAGCTGTGATGATGGAGCTGCCAAAATGGAGCTATTTGTCAATATCAGTCAACTGTGGAAAAAATTTAACCGTCATGACTACTAGGTTAGTTTGTGCATTACTCAATTACTTCACTATGGCTTCACTATGGGTTTCCATAAGGCCCGTTTTGACCTTAAAAGGAACACACCACAATTTTTCAACATTAAAATATGTTCTTCATTAGCATCTAACTTAGCCTAGTCCTTTCAATAGACATGGATGTGTTAGATCCCTTCTAACTTCATCCCCATTTGGAATCTATTGCAGGGGTCTTCAACCTTTTTCAGCTCAAGGACCCCTTGGCTGTGAGAGACCCCCACACCTGGCCCACCTCAAATCCTGCTGTCATTTGGACCGTCAGTTATGAGTGCCTACATGCATGCACGCACACGAATGCACACATTCTAAAAAGGCATTATTATTAACAGGAGGATACTACTGATTTATACAACTCATTTCTGATATTTCTTTACATAGTGTTGCATAAATTTGCCCTACATTAGAATGTCACAAGGGTTAACTAAGCTGGATATATTCAGCTAAATTCAGGCAAAGCTTCATTAGCTCAAACTGATACAGACAGAAAGCCTCTTCCTCTTGCGTGAATATAACTTTGTCTTACAGAGAGAAAAACACATGAGATTATCGTTATCGATTTATTGTGATGGTATGAAATCGCGGACAACGTTGGATGAATTCGCACAGAACGCCTTGACGCGCAAAGACCGCAGACTCTCATAAATAAAATATCACACAGTGAAATTAGTTCAAATAATTGACCTTATTATAGGTTCTGAATGTTGATTACGATTACTTTTCGATTAATTGCCCAGCCCTATCACTAATCCAAACAGCAACAGCTTGTATACTCACCACCACCAGCAATAGTGGCCTTGATGAGGGAGTCCAATTCCTCATCTCCACGAATAGCCAACTGCAAATGGCGTGGGGTGATACGCTTCACTTTCAAGTCTTTAGAGGCGTTCCCTGCCAACTCAAGCACCTGCACAAAATATGTGCCATAAATGATTCATTCATAAATAAATTGTATAGTGTGGTTATTACAGTTTGCAGTGGATTGAGGTCAGAGCTGGCGTACTTCTGCTGTGAGATATTCAAGGATGGCTGCACTGTACACAGCGGCTGTGGCTCCAACACGCCCATGGCTTGTGGTGCGGGTCTTCAAATGCCTATGGATACGTCCTACGGGAAACTGCCAGAGGAAACACGCCACTGATTAGGTTATGTTATCTATGGTTAGCATGATATAGGCTCAGTTTGATTATTACAATGGTAATAGTGAATGACTTGTCTTTTGCCAGGGCCACAAGTTACCTGCAGTCCAGCTCTCTGTGAGCGTGACACTGCTTTGGCCTTGGCCTTGCCACTGTCTTTTCCTGCTTTACCGCCAGCCTGCAAAAAGATCAAGAAAAGAAGTTGGTTGCAAAGCATTTATATAATACTCATTATTAACCAGGAAATCGCTCAGCAGATTAATTAACATTAGTTAATTAATCATTAGTTAAACCGGCACTAAGCAACATTCTGTTTTTCTCTCTCACGAGCTCCCTCTAAAGCCCGCTGTATTGCATTGTATTGCACTGCATTCTATTGGAGGCGGTCCGCGCTGCTGAACATTGCAAGTGCTGTATCTACCGCTATTGGCCAAGGTCACGCATTCTACACCGTTCGTTCGCCGTGTAATGACTAATTTTAGCATCCTAAACAGTATGAAACAGATTAATTAAATGAAAAATGTTGCATAGTGGGCCTTTAACACTCAACAGTCTTAGTGCTACTGTCGTTTTGCTCATGTGTGCATTCATGGCAAATCAATTAAAAACAACATGTCTTGGATGCCTGTTACAGATCTCATTCTTGCTACGGCTTTGCTGTCAGGAAGTCAGACTCACACACAGCGAAGATAGAGAGATCACGTTAATTTCAGTGTGAGGCATTGCAGCAGAATTTTCCATTTTCACCCAAGCTCCTTGTCACTATGATCTCATAAACCCAAACACGGTAACTTGGCTAGTAGATGCAGCAACAAAACACTGACAAATGTCCAATTATGACAGAGACAAAAATCATCTGTCTAAAAAATTATTCTTAAATACTCTTAAGCATTGTGTTTAAGTTACACTATTTGTTAGCCATTTCTTTGTATATATGGTAGCAGTAACCATTTGGACAGACACCCATTTTGTGGACATTGGTGCGCGAGCCTTTTTTTGACAGAAGAAGGTTAAAATTCTCAGCTGTGCCGTCGCTAAATTTGCAACGTCACTTATAGCATCATCCCATATAAGGTTTCTTACAAGGCAATACTACGCTCCAGGAGATAGTTGGGCCTGATATGCATTGTTGTCTTTGCTCCGGTGCAGAACGATGGCAAATGTCAAAGTGCAGGTAAGTATATAGGTTATTTCAACTTTTTATTTAATTTCATAATGATGCTAAAATAAAACTATAGCTTTTAGGTGAAGGGTGGAACTAGTTGCATAGGGGACAATTTCAGTGTCTATTCCTACTTCCTTGGTCAGACTGAACAACAGGAATCCCTCATCTCAGGTCATTTTGATAATGCGTCACTAAATCATAACCAGAAACCAACTGTAGTTAGCCACTTGTGTCAACTACAGTCTAACTGTAACTATCTACTTTCGGTAGTTCTATAGTAAAGATTTTTTTTTTTTTTTTGAAAAGAGAAGGCCGGTGTGATTTTAACTGGGCTGTACTGAAAGATGTTACCGAGTACAAACATATATCCAATGCCCACCTCCGTTCACCCCCAGCATTCTGCATTAAACCGTTTTTAGTCGAAGCTTTCATTAACCTTACACTGCTAGCTATAGGGGCATAGCTTAAGCTGGATTTGTACTTCTGCATCGCGCCGACGCAGACCTTCGCAGACACCTTTCGTGCTCATGAAAGAAATCCTGACGTCATGGATTGTGATTGGTCCGCTTTACATCATTTCTGGTTCTCCGCCTTTTCAGTGCGTTGTGTGTACAAGACAAGACCCCCAGCATTGCGCATTTTACACCGTTTTAGCCAAAACTTTCATTAGCCTTCCACTGCTACACTGGGGGCATTGCATCGTCTATGCAGCTAAATCACTATTTTTACACCATTAACAAGGTTCAGAGTAACTCCACATTTTATTGGTAGACTTCTATGAGCCCTGACATTTAAAACGAGACAATGAGTATTTTGAAAGTGTACAGGTACTTTATTAAAAAGACAGTGTATAAAGACAGTACCTTTTCAGAATTTCCCGGTCACCGCCATCTTGAAATTAATATCGACGATAAGTCGATTGACGAGCTACAACTTTATAAATGTCTTTGGTCAAACTCTTTTAAGTTTCATCATTTGTTGGTGCTTTAGTGCTCATGTAGATAGTCACCATATATTTTCAGATGAAATCCAAGCACTTCAACAGAATATAATTTTCAATCTGTTCCCCTGTTCCTCAATCGACTTATCGTGATTTAATTTCAAGATGGCGGTGACCGGGAAATTCTGAGAAGGTACCATCTTCATAAACGGTCCTTTTAATAAAGTACCTGTACATTTTAAAAATTCTCATTGTCTCGTTTTAAATGTCAAGGCCCTCAGAAGTCTACCAATAAACAAGAAGATTAACGGAAAAAAAAAAGACATTTGGTCAAGATTTCACGTAGTATCAGCAGCATTACACATGAAAAGGCACTGGGGTGACATCCCATCTCGAAAGCACAGCTTCTTATCTCTTACACTTTTACCACAAATTCAGAAATAAACAACCCATTGGCGTCATCTGTGAATCTATGCAATGTAGTTAACATTGTAAGAACTGGGTCGTTCTTGCCGGTCTTGTACACACAACGCACTGGAAAGGCGGAGAACCAGAAATTATGTAAAGCAGACCAATCACAATCCATGAAGTCTGCGTCAGTCTGCGTACCGTGTCGGTGACACTGACGCGTAGTCAGGATTTCTTTCATGCGCACGAAAGGTGTCTGCGAAGGTCTGCGTTGGCGCGACGCAGAAGTATAAATCCAGCTTAAGCTGTGCCCCTATAGCTAGCAGTGTAAGGTTAATGAAAGCTTCGGCTAAAACGGTTTAATGCAGAATGCTGGGGGTGAACGGAGGTGGGCATTGGATACATGTTTGTACTCAGTAACATATTTCAGTACAGTCCAGGTCCAAATCACACCGGCTTTCTCCTTTAATCAAACAAGGATTTGCATTGCGTATTAATGGTTGGGACCATTACTTTTTGAACCATTCATTATTGATGTCCAGCATGTTGAAGCAATGATATTTCCCACCACACCCATACACTGCTAATGTGGGCATTAAATTAAGTTTAAATGGGACATGTCCAACAGTTAGCTGATTTCAGTGACTTTTAACAGGTTACGTCCTGTTAAACAGAGATAAATCAAATAATGAGGTTTCATATAAATATTCATCACTCCCAATACAATACAATGAAGGGTGATGGTAACTCAAGGATGGTCGCGGGTTTGAGCCTAATCGAAGAGGTTTTGAGCAAGATAATAAACCCCAAGTAGCAGGTTAGCACTTTGCAGCCCCTGCCACTGGGCTGTGAATAGGCTACATGTTTGTGAATAGTGAAAAGGTTTGTGTGCGCACTAGCAGTACAAACTATATATAAGCAGTCAATTAAACATTTAAGGCAAGGAGAATTTTTTTTTCTTCATGGCATTATAGTTATATTGCCTTTTGAAATCAGTCAAGTGGTCACGTAGAATTGCATGCAGATCAACAAAAGCATGAGAATCTATGGTAAATCGGCATGTCTGCAGTTTAATCTGCACGACGGGGTTTCCCGCCAAGTACCTTTTTGGCACTCATGAAAATCACATTTCTAAATACCACACGTGCGTCCTCTAAATTAACGTTTAGGCTACATTTCTGATGCCAGTTGCATTCAACTGAACGTTACTTCTCTCAGTTAGCTACATAATCCAACAACATAGTTGCGTTAAAACTAAAGACAATTAAACACTAACGAAAAAACTACGAACATTAAATGTTAAATTTCGCCCACATGTGACGGTGTTATTACGTTAGTGCCAAATGATTATTGGTCACTGAAATGTATCAATAGCAAAACTAGCTTACTTGTTACGAGTTCACAATAGGTCATAGAGTTCATACGTTACGCCACTGTTGTGAGAAACGACAAATATGAGGCCAACATTTTGCATAACGCTAACTTTTGAGCTGCGAGATGTGCAGTAAAAATTAACCTACGCGTGTATCCCTGAACCAAATCTAAACAACATTTAACGTTAGATCCCGTAATCTGGACAGCAACAACTCATGACCAAGTTAACGCTAAACCTAACTTGGCGTACGTTCGACCAATGATATTTAGATTGGTATTTTTATTTTACTTAGATTTTTTGCATATTAATAAGCTAACGACCATATTAAATTTGTTAACTTAGATTTTATGCAAATACCAGCGCAACCTTAATTTTAACTCCATTCTAAAACGTTAATTTGCCATATTTGTGACAGCTAGACGTTAACATCAACGCTAAACGGCTAACGTTAACACGGCACACGTTACCAAGCAAGGGTTAGCCAAGTTATATTTGGTTGAAATCCAAGTGGTTTTATTGCCAATTCACTGAGTGGACCAGATAATGAAATGCAATAGTGTACTAGACGGACATAAAAATAAATATTTCGATGTTTATTAACTACACATGTCCAAATAACTTGCCAAACCTAAAACTAGCTTGTTAGTGAGCTCTGTTAACGACACCGACAGTGGTGTCAATTTCTCTGCTAACGGGCTTGCTAGCTACTATGAGCTAGCATTAAGTATGGCTAACGTTCATCAAACATAAAGATGCCGTCGCATGCTTAAATGTAAACTTACTGTACAGTCGAATTGTGATTTTGGTCATGAAAAGGCGAGTGGGACTACAAGTAGAAAGAAACAGTTGACTTACCATTTCACCGCCTGGTAATTTGAAGAAGGGAATCTGATGATGCCAAAAAATCGACTCAACGAAAAGGAACAATAAACCCCTCCACGGTTTTGGAAAGGAGTTATCGCGAGCAAAGCCGGAGACCAATGACCGCATTTGTTGTTGCTTTGAATACAATCTCCGTCCAATGGCAGTCTTATCCGAAATGTCCCCATCCCCCACTCTGAATCATTTGCACACGAGTTGAAATCATGGTAGAAATACTGTTTTCACCGGTGGACAAAAATGATTTCTGCCATGTTCATGCAGATTAATATAAATAATACGAAAGGCGGTGACAGAATCTAATAGCAGCCACTTTCGCATTAGGCTATATCACACACACAAACACACAGCTTTCACTAATGAATAAAACGTCTATTCTACTGTAGCCATACTGTTTAGCCCTTTAGCCCTTTATATTTTATAAATGTATAAATAAATTGCTGATATGTAATTAAGATTGCATATTCTTTAATGCAAACACAGCAAAACATACATTAGAATAATACAAAATAATAGTAATAGTGCAAACAATAAAAATAATATAAAAAATTAAAAAGGAAGTTTAAGGTGCTCATTTCTGGGGACATCATTTTATGTTAAATAATAAACAGTAGTAAGGTGTGTGTAGCCTTCCTTTTGAGTTATTGCATATCGCTGCACATTATAGTGATCTTAAGACGTAACTGCACATTGAATGAGTGTCAGGGATTACCAGGCTGAAGGTGGGGGTGGTCAGGTAGGTTAAAGTTTATGACAGTCAATGCATGTGTGTGTTCAGTGTGCATATAGGGAAGTGTGTAGTGTAGTGTGTAGAGGAAAAAAAATAGTTCTGTTTGTTTTGATGCTACTGTAGCGCTTCCCTGAGGGCAACAGGACAAAAAGTTAAAAAACCTGGGGTAAAGACTGCCTTTTGACAATAGACTTGGCTCTGCTCATATTAAAAGTGTACATCAGGGAGGGAAGAGGGCAACCAAAGATTTTGTGTGCTACCTTGACTACTCTCTGAAGCCTGCCCCTGCTTCGCCCTTCTGCCATCTGGGCAGCAATACAGAAACCTTAAGGATTGTACCTCCAGACTCTTACACAGTTTTTATCCTCATAACATTTTTGAACTCATGACCCAGATGAACTGCACTGCATTTTATGAATTATTTTTCTCCAGTTTTTACTAACCTATTTATTTATTCAATAATTAATTAATTAATTTATTTATTTATTTACTCACACTGCTTTTAATGATATTTAGGAGTATCATTGTGTGTCCTGTCATGTGTAAACAGCAAACAGGGGAAGTGCCATTTTAATTTCGTTGTGCAGTGACAATAAAGGCATTCTAATTCTAACAGGCTGCCAGCTTCAGGACCTCCTCCCTGTAGGTTGCTTTATTTCCCTCTGAGATGAGTCAGACCACGGTGTCGTTAGCGAATTAGACAAAGATTAGTGTTGTGGGCCGAACTGCAGTCATGGGTGTAAAAAGGCAGTAAAGAAGAGGGGTCAGCACATATCTGGAGGGAACCAGTGCTCATCATGCAACTAGGAGAGGGAGCCATTCTCACAGTTTGGGGCCGGCTGGAAAAGTTATCTGAAGTATAAAAGACCTTGTGACCATTTTACACGTGTTTCTTTAGTTTGGTGTGTGTAATTTATGTTTTTTTTTTTTTTTTTTGTTTAATATATGTTTACTATAGGCTATGTTTAATTCATGCTTTTAATATCCATTTATCCTATAGTCTCAGGTTTCCAATTGCTTGATTTTGAGCCATAGGCCTACTATATGATTTTTGTTGTTGTTTTTTTCTTTTCATTTAGTGTTTTGTTAAGATGACTAATTTAGCTGATTAGGCTAATTTGGGGTATTGCTATATTAAGAGTTTACAAACAAAATTAATGTTTTAATTATTAATAATGTTATAGTGTTACTAATGTTTTTTTTAGATGTTGCTTTTAATGCAGTAATTGTTCACCATGCAGTGTCGGGAAAATTCTCAGGCAATGAACAGAGCACTCTATGAAACAGTTGACAGAAGGGAGGCCAATCGGAAAGGAGGTATATTTGAGGGGGTGTGTTTGTAAAGATACGTAAAAAGAACAGAGGAGCTGGCTGCTGGTGGTGATGGTGAAGATGGCGGATGGTGACAGTGGGAGTGAGCGCGGTGGAAGCAGTGGTGGCGGAGGAGGTGGAGGCAGTGGATTTCATTATCAGAGGGATCAAGAGACGCAAGAGCTGGCCTCAAAGCGCCTTGATATTCAAAATAAGCGATTCTATCTAGATGTCAAACAAAATTCGAAAGGCCGATTCATCAAGATCGCTGAGGTTGGTGCCGGTGGCTCTAAAAGTCGGCTAACACTGTCAATGTCAGTCGCGGCGGAATTTCGTGACTACCTGGGCGATTTTATAGAACACTATGCTCAGCTTGGGCCCAGTAGTCCTGAACAGATCGCGCAGTCATCGGGGGGCGACGATAGCGGCCCGAGAAGGGCACTGAAGAGCGAATTCCTTGTCAGGGAGAACAGGAAATACTACCTCGATTTAAAGGAGAATCAGCGGGGGAGGTTTCTCAGAATTCGTCAAACCGTCAACCGTGGGCCAGGGTTCGGTATTGGAGGAGGAGGGGTACCTGGTGGAGGCATGCAATCTGGACAAACAATCGCTCTACCAGCTCAGGGTCTGATTGAATTTCGTGACGCCTTGGCGAAGTTAGTGGATGATTACGGGGGAGATGATGACGAGCTGGTAGGTGGGTGCGCTGGGGGCTATGGGGAGCTTCCAGAGGGTACTTCCATAATGGTAGACTCCAAACGATTCTTTTTTGACGTTGGATCTAACAAGTATGGCGTATTCCTACGTGTGAGTGAAGTAAAGCCCAGCTACAGAAACTCAATAACAATTCCATTTAAAGCATGGAGCAAGTTTGGAGGAGCGTTCTGCCGCTACGCCGAAGAGATGAGAGAGATCCAGGAAAGACACCGGGATAAAATGTACGAAAGAAGAGTGGAGGAATCGGAAGGAGACGACGTTGATGACGATTGATATATATGGTTAGCTGTTGAAAAAAAGTTTTCGTCAGTCTGGGAGAAAAACCCTTTTGCATGATGAACTGAACACTGTGTCTACTGTGGTGAGCAAAGTTTGGACTGCATACATTCAATTATTAAGACAAGTAGCCTATAGGCCTAGAATGCGAAATTACGGCGCTATCGGTTACTCAGTAGTTTAGACCTAGTAGCCTACTCTACATGGGGGTAAATTGTTAAAAATGAAGGTAAAGCCCTACCTAAGTGTTGATTAGTTGGAATAACACTGTTGGCTCCCGTTGTGAGAATGTTCTTGTGTTTCTAATGTGCATAACGTTAAATAGGTTACCAGAATGGCAAATTGTGCAAGCCAACATCTAGCCTTACCTACAAGTCCTCAGCATTTATCCATTTAACCCTTGATTTCCGTCGACATTATGGTCTTAGAGAGTTATGTGATTTTTTTTTTGGGAATAAATTACCATGATACAGTATGGAGTGCAATAGCCTTGCCTAGCATCTTCAAGGCACGTCAATAAGGATGTTATTTGGCTACACCTTCTCTGGTGCAGTTGAGAATATGCACAACACTCTACAGCGAGAATGTAAACTACCTCCTCAAACATGGAATGGATAGTTGGTGCTTATACTCTTTTTCTATTTAATGTAAATAATAACCCAGGCTGAGTTATTTACAAATTGATGCACCACTGTTAATGCCCATTTGGATGAATGTAGTTTCTGGATTCAGCCATTACTGAATGTCATTTGATAAATGATTGCAACAAAAACATTAAATTAAGCACAATTTTAGTTTGTGGTAGCAGGTGGATGCTGAGTCAAAAAGCTTAGGGAATGGAATATATTTGGACCAGCCTTGGTGATCAGTAAAGAGTACCTCACCCACATGAACGGTCTGGTTCCATTTGCATTGTCCTGTGCACCACTTGCTTACAGTTTTTCCTACAGGTTAAGTTTGCTGTCAGGATCAGTGTTGGAGAGGCTACATGGGACGGGAGATGAAAAGTCCAGGACAGTACATGTGTGGTGGTGGACATTAACCAAGTGGAACAAGACAGTAGGCCAACATTAGACTGTAGTCCAGTGTAAACTAATGTGTGAAACCACCAGCAGTACAGTAATACAGAAAAGTTTTTGTTTCCTCTCTCGTTTATATACTTGCAAAGTGCTTAAACCTACCAGAGAAAAACAGAATTCTGTAAGGTAACTAACCAAATTGGAGGATAGTTATTTTTGAAATGCATAGAAAAAAGATATATAAATAGAACTATATTTATATAAATATATACATATAAACATAATGCACATGCTTCCTGAACAAGCTTACACATTGAGCTCGGATGTAATTACCCAGGGGAAATAATTCAGTTTACATCGAAACTTGTCCACTGTATCCACACAGCTCACGATCGTTTCAGCTTCTTCTTCTTCTTCTTATTATTACCCATTGTCAAAAGTGTTTTTGTTTTGCACTGGTCTTTTGTTTAGTGTTTGAGCAGGACTGGAACAGACTCTTAGCTGGTACAGCAATCTACCTGATCCGGTTTAGGGGCCTGCCAGTCTGGATGTTTTCTGTTCAAGTTCAAATGGAACACCGTCCCCATTTTTTTTTCGTCATGTTGCTTTTTACAATTTTCAACTGCATGCCTATTCTGTTTTGGAACTGCCGTGTTTCTCATTTTATAGTTGCTGTATATTAATATTTATCAGTGGTCAAGTTTTTGTTTGTTGTAAAAATAAATAAATAAAAAGGAACCAAATGTTTATCTAAGTTATACTTTTAACTTGTGGCAACTGTTGCACCTGAAAAAAGATGAACTGTTTATAGAGATTGATGTGAACCTTTTCTTTACCTTTCTGTTTAATTTAATCTAATCATTAGAGCAAGAATTGTCATTTCATCAAGACTTTGCCATCACATGGGAGCAATACTAGTGTTTTCTATAAATTATATCTTTTAATTTTGTCTACATCTTTATTTCTAAACTGTGTTGTGACATGGCAGCTGTTTCAGTCTTGCTCTGCTGTAAAAAAAAAAAAAAAAAAAAAAAAGATAAAAAAACTACAAACATTTCAAGAATAAATTCTTTGTTGAATAAATGGATTTTTAACTGCAAATCAGATTCTAGGTATTTATTCATTTTCTAGGTTATTACATTTGATAAAAGTGTTGTTATTCTGAAAAGGTTTTTCCCCATATAAGAGGAATGAAAACCCCCGCATTTGTCTCCGCAAATACATACAAAAAAGGATCGTAAGAGAAAATATAGCAAACAAGAAGCAACAAGATTGACCTTCTCTTGAAACTTGCCCTCTCCCATAGGACATAAGCTCCGACATTTTGAAGTTGGGAATTGTTGGTTGTAGTTCCAGCTAGATTCTGACAATAGAACTGTCACATTTACATAAAACAATAGTCACCCAACTCTGTTAGGACAATATTTGTGGTTCAACACCGTCACGAAAAGACTGGACTAGATGCATTTTATTACATATAAATACAAACCGGATTCCTAAAAAGTTGGGACACTATACAAATCGTGAATGAAAACTGAATGCAATGATGTGGAGGTGCCAACTTCTAATATTTTATTCAGAATAGAACATTAATCACGGAACAAAAGTTTAAACTGAGAAAATTTATAATTTTAAGGGAAAAATATGTTGATTAAAAATTTCATGGTGTCAAGAAATCCCAAAAAAGTTGGGAAAAGGACATTTTCACCACCGTGTGGCATCTCCCCTTCTTCTTACAACACTTAAAGCAGGGCTAAGCAACGTTCTGTTTTTTTCTCTCACAAGCTCCGTCTAAAGACCGCTGTATTGCATTGTATTGCACTGCATTCTTTTGGAGGCAGTCCGTGCTGCTGAACATTGCAAGTGCTGTACCGCTATAGGCCACAGTGGCGCATTCTACACCGTTCATTTGCCGTGTAATGACTCATTTTAGCATCCTAACCAGTATGAAACGGATTAATTAAATGAAAATGATGCATAGTGGGCCTTTAACAGACATCACGTCTGGGGACCAGGGAGACCAGTTTCTCAAGTTTAGAAATAGGAATGCTCTCATTCTTGTCTAATACAGGCCTCTAACTGTTCAATTGTCTTGGGCCTTCTTTGTCGCACCTTCCTCTTTATGATGCGCCAAATGTTCTCTATAGGTGAAAGATCTGGACTGCAGACTGGCCATTTCAGTACCCGGATCCTTCTCCTACACAGCCATGATGTTGTGATTGATGCAGAATGTGGTCTGGCATTATCGAGTTGAAAAATGCAGGGTCCTCATGCTACCCCATACCATCAGAGATGCAGGCTTCTGAACCGAGCGTTTGAAAACAACTTGGGTTGTCCTTGTCCTCTTCGGTCCGACTGAAATGGCATCACAGATTTCTAAAAAAAACTTGTGACTCAACTGACCACAGTCTTCCATTTTGCCACACCCCATTTTAAATGATCCCTGGCTCAGTGAAAACGCCTGAGCTTGTGGATCTTGCTTAGAAATGGCTTCTTCTTTGCACTGTAGAGTTTCAGCTGGCAACGGCGGATGGCACGGTGGATTGTGTTTATTCCTGTGCCCATTCTGTGATTTCCTTTACAGTACCATTCCTGTTTGTGGTGCAGTGTCGTTTAAGGGCCCGGAGATCACGGGCATCCTGTATGGTTTTACAGCCTTGATGCAGAGATTGTTCCAGATTCTCTGAATCTTCGGATGATGTTATGCACAGTTGATGATGATGACTACAAAGTCTTTGCAATTTTTCGCTGGGTAACACCTTTCTGATATTGCTCCACTATCTTTCTGCGCAACATTGTGGGAATTGGTCATCCTCTACCCATCTTGGGTTCTGAGAGACACTGCCACTCTGAGAAGCTTTTTTATACCCAATCATGTTGCCAATTGACCTAATTAGTGTTAATTGGTCATTTCCAGCCTCTGATTGCTACTTGTCCCAACTTTTTTGGGATTTGTTGACACCGTGAAATTTTGAATCAACATATTTTTCCTTTAAAATGATACATCTACTCGGATTAAACTTTTGATCTGTCATCTACGTTCTATTACAAATGAAATATTGACATTTGCCATCTCCACACCATTGCATTCAGTTTTTATTCACAATTTGTTTAGTGTCCCAACTATTTTTGAATAACCTCTGTGAAAATGGAAAAAAGTACACCCTTCCATACTCAAGTAGAAGTACTGATGTAAAATCAGACTGCATAAGTGTTGGTATTGACTTCTTTACTCAAGTTAAAGTGAAAAGTACAGGCTCTGAAATTTATTTTACTCGACTATTTCAGATGTTCCCACCGATGTATTTTTTTTTGGAAAGGCACATTTACAGTATATTGCCATCAACTTGAAACACTGGTAAATCCTCAAATGTGCTGACAAAAGTAACTCACCTGATTTGAAAATGTAAGGAGTATAAAGTACAGATGTTGTTAAAATATTGTGGCTTCATAGTTGTCAAAAAAATAAATACTCAAGTATAGATACCTGAAAATGTTCCTTAAATACAGTTGAGTATTTTTACTTAGTTACCTTTCATCGCTTCCTCTGTGCTTTAATGGGTAAATTAGTTTGGCCTATATTTATTTGTACTTATCCAAAGTGATAAACAATACATACACGCAATATATAACATTAACACCAGGCAACATTTTGTTCAGTTTTAGGTTTATTTGGATAAGCCTGGAGCCTTTCCAGTTTGAAGGTTTTGCAGAAGTTTGTTCACTACAAAGCGATTATGAGGTATATAAGAGAAGTCTCAATACAATCTAGCCATCTCTATGTCACAGCTTTTCTGAGGTGTTCACACAGGACCTGTAGGCGCCTGAGGAATGGCATGATGTTGACCTCTGCCTCATCAAATATTTACAGAAGCCTAGTCATGTTCATGCAGCTTCCTGTCTATTGTTTTGTTTCATATTTCCAGATAACATTCTGATATCTATCCACAATCCTTCTACAAACTTCGCTATAGCGTTGCTGTATGGATATGTGCCTTAGATTGGGCTGTATCCCAGTAGTTCATTTACTCTTATATTTTCTCCTCATCATACATACAGCAGCAACAGACTTTAAAATGGTAAGCCAATATCAAATGAAACCAAAACTGAATGATGGTCAACATAATTCTAAAATTCTAAAATAAATCACTGGTATCTGTTTTGTTTGCAAACAAGTCCACATGGATTGGTGAGAATGTACAACATTGTTGTCTTTTGAGTTTATACTGGCCAGTGATTATTTTGGTGCTTAGTTTTATGATTCTGTTAAGAGGGTTCCAATAGATAGTGGGTAATGCCATAAGCCAGGCCAGAACAACGCTGGAAAGAATGGAATGGGAATGAGGGATGAACCAGAAGTCTCATGATTTTCTCACATTACACTCAAGTGAAATATCATAAAAAAGGGTTATTAAAAGGAAATTAAAAGACAGAAATGACAATTTACATTGACATTGTTAATTTGGCCAAACATGATAAAAACTTAGTCAACACTTCAACTCTTCATTTAAATAGAACACTTCTGCCTTCAGTTCTTCATTGCTGACAATCAGCTGCCTTTTTTCGATTGCCAAATAGAAACCCTTCTTGGCACATGATTGCAAACTCCCAGTTGAATTTCCTTTCGGACAAAACTTAAATAGGCATTCCCCCTTTTGTAGACTGTTTTCCTCATAAGATTCAAGCTAGAAAGAATATAAAAAAAGACAATATTTGTTTTAAGAAATTATATCAATCACTAGCAATAGGCCTAACTTAATGTTCATTTAGTGTGTAAGATGTGATATTCACAGTGAAATGAAACTAGCTTATTGTGTGGTTTGCAGGTGTTTAATATTCTTTGTTTATAATATAAATGCATGGCCATGGACCACCACCAAAGCACACAGGCATGGGCCACTCTTTGAAGACCTGTGTTGTGGTCACCATGATTGATTGTTTCAAAGACATAGGGATTTGACAATTAGAATTACTCACACATACGCTATTCTTCTCCACAGCGAGGACTTGAGATTTTAATTGAAATGCCAAGCACACCTCCCCTTGCTCCCCATTGCCTTTCGTTAATTTATGTACTCTCCATATTGGTTGCCCTCTGGTCATTCTAAAGACAACCATTTTCCCATCTGCACATGCCGATCCTCTTTTCTCTGTTAGAAGAGGACAAGTAAAACTAGAGGCTGAAAGAGAGTGCGAGAGAGAGAGAGAGAGAGAGAGAGAGAGAGAGAGAGAGAGAGAGAG